>JAAAWM010008718.1:0-16210 GCA_036873465.1 Thinopyrum obtusiflorum
GATGTTCCCTATGCTTCAGCCATAGGCTCTATCATGTATGCAATGTTGTGTACTAGACCTGACGTATGCTTAGCAATAAGCTTGGCAGGAAGGTACCAAAGTAATCCAGGAGTGGATCACTGGATAGCGGTCAAGAACATCCTGAAATACCTGAAAAGGACTATGGATATGTTTCTCGTATATGGAGGTGACAAAGAGCTAGTCGTAAATGGTTACATTGATGCAAGCTTTGACACTGATCTAGACGATTCTAAATCGCAAACCGGATACGTGTTTTTATTAAACGGTGGAGCTGTAAGTTGGTGCAGTTCTAAACAAAGCGTTGTGGCGGGATCTACATGTGAAGCGGAGTACATATCTGCTTCTGAAGCAGCAAATGAAGGAGTCTGGATGAAGGAGTTCATTACCGATCTAGGTGTCATACCTAGTGCATCGGGACCAATGATGGAAAGTAGTTCATCACAAGAACCGGTTCCTGTGACAACTACACCAACTAGTAAGGAAGCTAATGATATTGATCATGAAACTTCAGATCAAGTTTCTACTGAACCTCGTAGGTCTACCAGAGTAAGATCCGCACCAGAGTGGTACGGTAATCCTATTCTGGAAGTCATGTTACTTGACCATGATGAACCTACGAGCTATGAGGAAGCGATGATGAGCCCAGATTCCGCAAAATGGCTAGAGGCCATGAAATCTGAGATGGGATCCATGTACGAAAACAAAGTATGGACTTTGGTTGACTTGCCCGATGATCGGCAAGCCATTGAGAATAAATGGATCTTTAAGAAGAATACTGACGCTGATGGTAATATAACTGTCTATAAAGCTCGACTTGTTGCGAAAGGTTTTCGACAAGTTCAAGGGGTTGACTACGATGAGACTTTCTCACCCGTAGCGATGCTTAAGTCTGTCCGAATCATGTTAGCTATTGTTGCATTTCATGATTATGAAATTTGGCAAATGGATGTCAAAACTGCATTCTTGAATGGATTTCTAGAAGAAGAGTTGTATATGATGCAACAGAAGGTTTTGTTGATCCAAAAGGTGCTAACAAAGTGTGCAAGCTCCAGCGATCCATTTATGGACTGGTGCAAGCATCTCGGAGTTGGAATAAATGTTTTGATAGTGTGATCAAAGCATATGGTTTTATACAGACTTTTGGAGAAGCCTGTATTTACAAGAAAGTGAGTGGGAGCTCTGTAGCATTTCTGATTTTATATGTAGATGACATATTATTAATTGGAAATGATATAGAATTTCTGGATAGCATAAAGGGATGCTTGAATAAAAGTTTTTCAATGAAAGACCTCGGTGAAGCTGCTTACATATTAGGCATCAAGATCTATAGAGATAGATCAAGACGCTTAATAGGACTTTCACAAAGGGGGGGGGGGGGGGGGGGGGGGGGGGGGGGGGGGGGGGGGGGGGGGGGGGGGGGGGGGGGGGGGGGGGGGGGGGGGGGGGGGGAGTTGAGTCAGACTCAATGCCCGACCACTGCAGAAGATAGAGAGAAAATTAAAAGTCATTCCCTATGCCTCAGCCATAGTTTCTATCATGTATGCAATGCTGTGTACCAGACCTGATGTGTGCCTTGCTATAAGTTTAGCAGGGAGGCACCAAAGTAATCCAGGAGTGGGTCACTGGACAGCGGTCAAGAACATCCTGAAATACCTGGAAAGGACTAAGGATATGTTTCTCGTTCATGGAGGTGACAAAGAGCTTGTCGTAAATGGTTATGTCGATGCAAGCTTTGACACTGATCTGGATGACTCTAAGTCACAAACCGGATACGTATTTATATTGAATGGTGGAGCTGTAAGTTGGTGCAATTTCAAGCAGAGCGTCGTGGCGGGATCTACGTGTGAAGCGGAGTACATAGCTGCTTCGGAAGCAGCAAATGAAGGAGTCTGGATGAAGGAGTTCATATCCGATCTAGGTGTAATACCTAGTGCATCAGGTCCAATGAAAATCTTTTGTGACAATACTAGAGCAATTGCCTTGGCGAAAGAATCCAGATTTCACAAGAGAACTAAACACATCAAGAGACGCTTCAATTCCATTCATGATCAAGTCAAGGAGGGAGACATAGAGATTTGCAAAATACATACGGATCTGAATGTTGCAGACCCGTTAACTAAGCCTCTTCCACGAGCAAAACATGATGAGCACCAAGACTCCATGGGTGTTAGAATCATTACTATGTAATCTAGATTATTGACTCTAGTGCAAGTGGGAGATTGAAGGAAATATGCCCTAGAGGCAATAATACAGTTGTTATTTATATTTCCTTATATCATGATAAATGTTTATTATTCATGCTAGAATTGTATTGACCGGAAACTTAGTACATGTGTGAATACATAGACAAAACAGAGTGTCCCAAGTATGCCTCCACTTGACTAGCTCATTAATCAAAGATGGTTATGTTTCCTGGCCATAGACATGTGTTGTCATTTGATGAACAGGATCACATCATTAGAGAATGATGTGATGGACAAGACCCATCTGTTAGCTTAGCATAATGATCATTTAGTTTTATTGCTATTGCTTTCTTCATGACTTATACATATTCCTCTGACTATGACATTATGCAACTCCCGAATATTGGAGGAACACCTTGTGTGCTATCAAACATCACAACGTAACTGGGTGATTATAAAGATGCTCTACAGGTGTCTTCGAAGGTTTTTGTTGGGTTGGCATAGATCAAGATTAGGATTTGTCACTCCGAGTATCGGAGACGTATCTCTGGGCCCTCTCGGTAATGCACATCACTATAAGCCTTGCAAGCAATGTGACTAATGAGTTAGTTGTGGGATGATGCATTACATAATGAGTAAAGAGACTTGTCGGTAACGAGATTGAACTAGGTATGATGATACCGACGATCGAATCTCGGGCAAGTAACATACCGATGACAAAGGGAATAACGTATGTAGTTATTGCAGTTTGACCGATAAAGATCTTCATAGAATATGTAGGAACCAATATGAGCATCCAGGTTCTGCTATTGGTTATTGACCGGAGATGTGTCTCGGTCATGTCTACATAGTTCTCGAACCCGTAGGGTCCGCACGCTTAACGTTCGATGACGATTTGTATTATGAGTTATGTGTTTTGGTGACCGAAGTTTGTTCAGAGTCCCGGATGAGATCACGAACATGACGAGGAGCCTCGAAATGGTCAAGAGGTAAAGATTCATATATTGGAAGGTAGTATTCGGACATCGGAATGGTTTCGAGTGGTTCGGGTATTTTACCGTAGTACCGAGGGGTTACCGGAACCCCCCGGGGAAGTATTGGGGGGGGGGGGGGGGGGGGGGGGGGGGGGGGGGGGGGGGGGGGGGGGGGGGGGGGGGGGGGGGGGGGGGGGGGGGGGGGGGGGGGGGGGGGGGGGGGGGGGGGGGCTCCTTCCTTTTCCCCTCCGGTAAGAAAGGAAAAAAGGGGGGCCGAATCCTACTAGGAGTGGAGTCCTAGTAGGAGTCCCCCCATGGCGCGTCCCTCCTGGCCGGCCGCCGCCTCCTCCCCTCCTTTATATACGGGGGTAGGAGGGCACCCCATAGCACATAAGTTGTTCTCTTAGCCCTGTGCGGTGCCCGCCTCCACAGTTTCTCCTCCGGTCATAGCGTCATAGTGCTTAGGCGAAGCCCTGCGCGAATCACATCACCATCACCGTCACCATGCCGTCGTGTTGATGGAACTCTCCCTCGACCCTCTGCTGTATCAAGAGTTCGAGGGACGTCATCAAGCTGAACGTGTGCTGAACTCGGAGGTGCCGTATGTTCGGTACTAGATCGGTTGGATCGTGAAGACGTTCGACTACATCAACCGCGTTAACCTAACGCTTCCGCTTTCGGTCTACGAGGGTACATAGACACACTCTCCCCCTCTCGTTGCTATGCATCTCCTAGATAGAACCTGCATGAGCGTAGGAATTTTTTTGAAATTGCATGCTACGTTCCCCAACATGATGGATTCCACTCGATGTAATCATCAAGGTGAACATATGAGGAACCACCCTCAAGGTTCACACTTGAGGTGTTGCATGACAGAACCGTATCGGGAATGGTGAAGGAGGAACCACCCTCGTTGACCACGACCGAATAGCTACACTACAGAAGTATCATCAGGAGTGCATTACGAGGTATCACCCTCGGCACTCGATAGTAGCTCTGCAGAGTCGAGCAACAAAAGGGGCGTGATGTGATGTGAGGTGTCAGGCTCTGGTCGTCGATCACGTTGATCGAGTCGTCGATGATGAAGCAGGGGCAACAAGGACAAGGTGGGGGTCACTGATGGATCACTAACCAACCTATACTAAGCAGTTTAGGATAAGCAAGTAGGTAACAATAAGAGGTTACAAAAGCAGGCTATGCATCGGGGGGGGGGGGGGGGGGGGGGGGGGGGGGGGGGGGGGGGGGGGGGGGGGGGGGGGGGGGGGGGGGGGGGGGGGGGGGGGGGGGGGGGGGGGGGGGGGGGGGGGGGGGGGGGGGGGGGGGGGGGGGGGGGGGGGGGGGGGGGGGGGGGGGGGGGGGGGGGGGGGGGGGGGGGGGGGGGGGGGGGGGGGGGGGGGGGGGGGGGGGGGGGGGGGGGGGGGGGGGGGGGGGGGGGGGGGGGGGGGGGGGGGGGGGGGGGGGGGGGGGGGGGGGGGGGGGGGGGGGGGGGGGGGGGGGGGGGGGGGGGGGGGGGGGGGGGGGGGGGGGGGGGGGGGGGGGGGGGGGGGGGGGGGGGGGGGGGGGGGGGGGGGGGGGGGGGGGGGGGGGGGGGGGGGGGGGGGGGGGGGGGGGGGGGGGGGGGGGGGGGGGGGGGGGGGGGGGGGGGGGGGGGGGGGGGGGGGGGGGGGGGGGGGGGGGGGGGGGGGGGGGGGGGGGGGGGGGGGGGGGGGGGGGGGGGGGGGGGGGGGGGGGGGGGGGGGGGGGGGGGGGGGGGGGGGGGGGGGGGGGGGGGGGGGGGGGGGGGGGGGGGGGGGGGGGGGGGGGGGGGGGGGGGGGGGGGGGGGGGGGGGGGGGGGGGGGGGGGGGGGGGGGGGGGGGGGGGGGGGGGGGGGGGGGGGGGGGGGGGGGGGGGGGGGGGGGGGGGGGGGGGGGGGGGGGGGGGGGGGGGGGGGGGGGGGGGGGGGGGGGGGGGGGGGGGGGGGGGGGGGGGGGGGGGGGGGGGGGGGGGGGGGGGGGGGGGGGGGGGGGGGGGGGGGGGGGGGGGGGGGGGGGGGGGGGGGGGGGGGGGGGGGGGGGGGGGGGGGGGGGGGGGGGGGGGGGGGGGGGGGGGGGGGGGGGGGGGGGGGGGGGGGGGGGGGGGGGGGGGGGGGGGGGGGGGGGGGGGGGGGGGGGGGGGGGGGGGGGGGGGGGGGGGGGGGGGGGGGGGGGGGGGGGGGGGGGGGGGGGGGGGGGGGGGGGGGGGGGGGGGGGGGGGGGGGGGGGGGGGGGGGGGGGGGGGGGGGGGGGGGGGGGGGGGGGGGGGGGGGGGGGGGGGGGGGGGGGGGGGGGGGGGGGGGGGGGGGGGGGGGGGGGGGGGGGGGGGGGGGGGGGGGGGGGGGGGGGGGGGGGGGGGGGGGGGGGGGGGGGGGGGGGGGGGGGGGGGGGGGGGGGGGGGGGGGGGGGGGGGGGGGGGGGGGGGGGGGGGGGGGGGGGGGGGGGGGGGGGGGGGGGGGGGGGGGGGGGGGGGGGGGGGGGGGGGGGGGGGGGGGGGGGGGGGGGGGGGGGGGGGGGGGGGGGGGGGGGGGGGGGGGGGGGGGGGGGGGGGGGGGGGGGGGGGGGGGGGGGGGGGGGGGGGGGGGGGGGGGGGGGGGGGGGGGGGGGGGGGGGGGGGGGGGGGGGGGGGGGGGGGGGGGGGGGGGGGGGGGGGGGGGGGGGGGGGGGGGGGGGGGGGGGGGGGGGGGGGGGGGGGGGGGGGGGGGGGGGGGGGGGGGGGGGGGGGGGGGGGGGGGGGGGGGGGGGGGGGGGGGGGGGGGGGGGGGGGGGGGGGGGGGGGGGGGGGGGGGGGGGGGGGGGGGGGGGGGGGGGGGGGGGGGGGGGGGGGGGGGGGGGGGGGGGGGGGGGGGGGGGGGGGGGGGGGGGGGGGGGGGGGGGGGGGGGGGGGGGGGGGGGGGGGGGGGGGGGGGGGGGGGGGGGGGGGGGGGGGGGGGGGGGGGGGGGGGGGGGGGGGGGGGGGGGGGGGGGGGGGGGGGGGGGGGGGGGGGGGGGGGGGGGGGGGGGGGGGGGGGGGGGGGGGGGGGGGGGGGGGGGGGGGGGGGGGGGGGGGGGGGGGGGGGGGGGGGGGGGGGGGGGGGGGGGGGGGGGGGGGGGGGGGGGGGGGGGGGGGGGGGGGGGGGGGGGGGGGGGGGGGGGGGGGGGGGGGGGGGGGGGGGGGGGGGGGGGGGGGGGGGGGGGGGGGGGGGGGGGGGGGGGGGGGGGGGGGGGGGGGGGGGGGGGGGGGGGGGGGGGGGGGGGGGGGGGGGGGGGGGGGGGGGGGGGGGGGGGGGGGGGGGGGGGGGGGGGGGGGGGGGGGGGGGGGGGGGGGGGGGGGGGGGGGGGGGGGGGGGGGGGGGGGGGGGGGGGGGGGGGGGGGGGGGGGGGGGGGGGGGGGGGGGGGGGGGGGGGGGGGGGGGGGGGGGGGGGGGGGGGGGGGGGGGGGGGGGGGGGGGGGGGGGGGGGGGGGGGGGGGGGGGGGGGGGGGGGGGGGGGGGGGGGGGGGGGGGGGGGGGGGGGGGGGGGGGGGGGGGGGGGGGGGGGGGGGGGGGGGGGGGGGGGGGGGGGGGGGGGGGGGGGGGGGGGGGGGGGGGGGGGGGGGGGGGGGGGGGGGGGGGGGGGGGGGGGACCGGAGATGTGTCTCGGTCATGTCTACATAGTTCTCGAACCCGTAGGGTCCCCACGCTTAATGTTCGATGACGATTTGTATTATGAGTTATGTGATTTGATGTACCGAAGTTTGTTTGGAGTCCCGCGGACATGACGAGGAGTCTCGAAATGGTCGAGACATAAAGATTGATATATTGGAAGGTTATGTTTGGACACCGGATTGGTTTCGGATAGGTTCGAGCATTTACCGGAGTACCGGGGGGTTACCGGAACCCCCCGGGGGGTTAATGGGCCTTCATGGGCCCTAGTGGAAGAGAGGAGGCGGCGGCCAGGTGGAGGCGCACGCCCCCCCAAGCCCAATCCGAATTGGACTAGGGTGGGGGGGGGGGGGGGGGGGGGGGGGGGGGGGGGGGGGGGGGGGGGGGGGGGGGGGGGGGGGGGGGGGGGGGGGGGGGGGGGGGGGGGGGGGGGGGACTCCCCCCCTTGGCGCGCCACACCTTGGCCGGCCTCCTCCTCCCCCCTCCTTTATATACGTGGGAGGGGGGCACCCCAAAGGCACACCAAAATTTCTCTTAGACGTGTGCGGTGCCCCCCTCCACAGTTACACACCTCGGTCATATCGTCATAGTGCTTAGGCGAAGCCCTGCGCCGGTAAACTTCATCATCACCGTCACCACGCTGTCGTGCTGACGAAACTCTCCCTCGGCCTCAACTGGATCAAGAGTTCGAGGGATGTCACCAAGCTGAACGTGTGCTGATCGCGGAGGTTCCGTACGTTCGGTACTTGGATCGGTTGGATCGCGATGACGTTCGACTACATCAACCGCGTTACTAAACGCTTCCGCTTTCGGTCTACGAGGGTACGTGGACACACTCTTCCCCGCTCGTTGCTATGCATCTCCTAGATGGATCTTGCGTGATCGTAGGTAATTTTTTTGAAATACTACGTTCCCCAACAAAGCCATCTAGCTACTAACTACGGACCCGTAGGTCTACAATGAAATACTCACGCATCATCGGAGAGGCACAAATGAGGATGATGAACCCCTCCGTGATGGTGTCTAGATTGGATCTGGTGGTTCTGGAACCTACGGTGGCTGGAATTGATTTTTGTCGACTCCCCTAGGGGTTCTGGAATATTGGGGTATTTATAGAGCAAAGAGGCGGTGCGGGAGGACATCGAGGTGGGCACAACCCACCAGGGCGCGCCTGGGCCCCCAGGCGTCCCCAGGTGGGTTGTGCCCCCCTCAGGGTACCCCTCTAGCACTTCTTCAGCCCATCTTGTGTCTTCTGGTCCAGAAAAATCCCACAAAAAGTTTCGCTGCATTTGGACTCCGTTTGGTATTGTTTTCCTGCGATGTAAAAAACAAGCAGCAAACAACAACTGACACTAGGCACTATGTCAATAGGTTAGTACCAAAAAATATATAAAATGATTATAAAATGATTATAAAATGATTGTAAAACATCCAAGAATGATAATATAACAGCACGGAACAATAAAAAAATTAGAGATACGTTGGAGACGTATCAACATCCCCAAGCTTAATTCCTGCTCGTCCTCGAGTAGGTAAGTGATAAAAACAGATTTTTTGATGTGGAATGCTGCCTAACATGTTCATCACATATTCTTTTCTTTATAGCATAGACATTTGGACTTTTATATGGTTCAAAGCAATAGTCTAGTTTTGACATGAAGACTTTAATACTCAAGCATATCAACAAGCAACCATGTCTTTCAAAATATCAACGCTAAAGCAAGTTATCCCTAGCCCATTATGCTCAATCATTGATCCATTCATGAAACACACTCACATATTAGCTACACCCAATGCTCAAGTACGATCATAGTGCCCCTTAGTTGGTGCTTTATAAGAGAAGATGGAGACTCAAATAAAAATAAAAATTGCATAAAGTAAAAGAAAGGCCCTTCGCGGAGGGAAGTAGGGATTTGTAGAGGTGCCAGAGCTCAAAGCGAAAAAGATAGAGACAAAACATTTTGGGTGGCATACTTTTCCTGTCAATAAAAATGATCGAGTAGTTCCCAATACTTTCCATGCTAGATATATCATAGGCGGTTCCCAAACAAAAAATAAAGTTTATTCCTTTTTCAACCATACTTTCACTTTCCATGGCTAACCATATCCACGGGTGCCTTCCATACCAACACTTTCCAAGGAATTTATTATTTGACAACATAAAGTAAATTCATTTTTCATTTCGGGACTGGAAATCCCTAATACCTTTGTCGTACTCTCGTGCAATGACAAGTGAATAAACACTCATCTTGAGAATAACATATCTAGCATGGAAATATATCAACCACCCCGTACCGTTTCATGAGCGGTACGAGCACACAAAAGAGAAATTTATTTTGAAAATTAGAGATGGCACATACAAATTTGCTTAGAACGGCAAAAGAATACCGCATATAGGTAGGTATATTGGACTCATGTGGCAAAATTGGTTTAAAGGATTTTGGATGCACAAGTAGTGATCATACTTAGTGCAAATGAAGGCTAGCAAAAGATTGAGAAGCATCAACCAAGAAACGAAAAATCTCATAAGCGAGCATTAAGCATAACTAACACCGAATAATGCACCACAAGTAGGATGTAATTTCATTGCATAACTATTGACTTCCGTGCTTGCATAGGGAATCACAAACCTTAAGGGGGGGGGGGGGGGGGGGGGGGGGGGGGGGGGGGGGGGGGGGGGGGGGGGGGGGGGGGGGGGGGGGGGGGGGGGGGGGGGGGGGGGGGGGGGGGGGGGGGGGGGGGGGGGGGGGGGGGGGGGGGGGGGGGGGGGGGGGGGGGGGGGGGGGGGGGGGGGGGGGGGGGGGGGGGGGGGGGGGGGGGGGGGGGGGGGGGGGGGGGGGGGGGGGGGGGGGGGGGGGGGGGGGGGGGGGGGGGGGGGGGGGGGGGGGGGGGGGGGGGGGGGGGGGGGGGGGGGGGGGGGGGGGGGGGGGGGGGGGGGGGGGGGGGGGGGGGGGGGGGGGGGGGGGGGGGGGGGGGGGGGGGGGGGGGGGGGGGGGGGGGGGGGGGGGGGGGGGGGGGGGGGGGGGGGGGGGGGGGGGGGGGGGGGGGGGGGGGGGGGGGGGGGGGGGGGGGGGGGGGGGGGGGGGGGGGGGGGGGGGGGGGGGGGGGGGGGGGGGGGGGGGGGGGGGGGGGGGGGGGGGGGGGGGGGGGGGGGGGGGGGGGGGGGGGGGGGGGGGGGGGGGGGGGGGGGGGGGGGGGGGGGGGGGGGGGGGGGGGGGGGGGGGGGGGGGGGGGGGGGGGGGGGGGGGGGGGGGGGGGGGGGGGGGGGGGGGGGGGGGGGGGGGGGGGGGGGGGGGGGGGGGGGGGGGGGGGGGGGGGGGGGGGGGGGGGGGGGGGGGGGGGGGGGGGGGGGGGGGGGGGGGGGGGGGGGGGGGGGGGGGGGGGGGGGGGGGGGGGGGGGGGGGGGGGGGGGGGGGGGGGGGGGGGGGGGGGGGGGGGGGGGGGGGGGGGGGGGGGGGGGGGGGGGGGGGGGGGGGGGGGGGGGGGGGGGGGGGGGGGGGGGGGGGGGGGGGGGGGGGGGGGGGGGGGGGGGGGGGGGGGGGGGGGGGGGGGGGGGGGGGGGGGGGGGGGGGGGGGGGGGGGGGGGGGGGGGGGGGGGGGGGGGGGGGGGGGGGGGGGGGGGGGGGGGGGGGGGGGGGGGGGGGGGGGGGGGGGGGGGGGGGGGGGGGGGGGGGGGGGGGGGGGGGGGGGGGGGGGGGGGGGGGGGGGGGGGGGGGGGGGGGGGGGGGGGGGGGGGGGGGGGGGGGGGGGGGGGGGGGGGGGGGGGGGGGGGGGGGGGGGGGGGGGGGGGGGGGGGGGGGGGGGGGGGGGGGGGGGGGGGGGGGGGGGGGGGGGGGGGGGGGGGGGGGGGGGGGGGGGGGGGGGGGGGGGGGGGGGGGGGGGGGGGGGGGGGGGGGGGGGGGGGGGGGGGGGGGGGGGGGGGGGGGGGGGGGGGGGGGGGGGGGGGGGGGGGGGGGGGGGGGGGGGGGGGGGGGGGGGGGGGGGGGGGGGGGGGGGGGGGGGGGGGGGGGGGGGGGGGGGGGGGGGGGGGGGGGGGGGGGGGGGGGGGGGGGGGGGGGGGGGGGGGGGGGGGGGGGGGGGGGGGGGGGGGGGGGGGGGGGGGGGGGGGGGGGGGGGGGGGGGGGGGGGGGGGGGGGGGGGGGGGGGGGGGGGGGGGGGGGGGGGGGGGGGGGGGGGGGGGGGGGGGGGGGGGGGGGGGGGGGGGGGGGGGGGGGGGGAGACACCTATAGAGCATCTTTATAATCACCCATTTACGTTGTGATGTTTGATAGCACACAAGGTGTTCCTCCGGTATTCGGGAGTTGCATAATCTCATAGTCGGAGGAACGTGTATAAGTCATGAAGAAAGCAATAGCAGAAAAACTAAACATCATTATGCTAAGCTAACGGATGGGTCTTGTCCATCACATCATTCTCTAATGATGTGATCCCGTTCATCAAATGACAACACATGTCTATGGCTAGGAAACTTAACCATCTTTGATTAACGAGCTAGTCAAGTAGAGGCACACTAGGGACACTCTATTTGTCTATGTATCCACACATGTACTAAGTTTCCGGTTAATACAATTCTAGCATGAATAATAAACATTTATCATGATATAAGGAAATATAAATAACAACTTTATTATTGCCTTTAGGGCATATTTCCTTCAGTCTCCCACTTGCACTTGAGCCAATAATCTAGATTACATAGTAATGATTCTAACACCCATGGAGTCTTGGTGCTGATCATGTTTTGCTCGTGAGAGAGGCTTAGTCAACGGGTCTGCAACATTCAGATCCGTATGTATCTTGCAAATCTCTATGTCTCCCTCCTTGACTTGATCGCGGGTGGAATTGAAGCGTCGCTTGATGTGCTTGGTTCTCTTGTGAAATCTGGATTCCTTTGCCAAGGCAATTGCACCAGTATTGTCACAAAAGATTTTCATTGGACCCGATGCACTAGGTATGACACCTAGAGCGGATATGAACTCCTTCATCCAGACTCCTTCATTTGCTGCTTCCGAAGCAGCTATGTATTCCGCTTCACACGTAGATCCTGCCACGATGCTCTGCTTGAAACTGCACCAACTAACAGCTCCACCATTCAATATAAATATGTATCCGGTTTGTGACTTAGAGTCATCCGGATCAGTGTCAAATCTTGCATCGATGTAACCGTTTACGACGAGCTCTTTGTCACCTCCATAAACGAGAAACATATCCTTAGTCCTTTTCAGGTATTTCAGGATGTTCTTGACCGCTGTCTAGTGATCCACTCCTGGATTACTTTGGTACCTCCCTGCTAAACTAATAGCAAGGCACACATCAGGTCTGGTACACAACATTGCATACATGATAGAACCTATGGCTGAGGCATAGGGAATGACTTTCATTTTCTCTCTATATTCTGCAGTGGTCGGGCATTGAGACTGACTCAACTTCACACCTTGTAACGCAGGCAAGAACCCTTTCTTTGACTGATCCATTTTGAACTTCTTCAAAACTTTATCAAGGTATGTGCTGTGTGAAAGTCCAATTAAGCGTCTTGATCTATCTCTATAAATCTTGATGACCAATATATAAGCAGCTTCACCGAGGTCTTTCGTTGAAAAATTCTTATTCAAGTATCCTTTTATGCCGTTCAGAAATTCAGTATCATTTCTGATCAACAATATTTCATCCACATATAATATCAAAAATGCTACAGAGCTCCCGCTCACTTTCTTGTAAATACAGGCTTCTCCAAAAGTCTGTATAAAACCATATGCTTTGATCACACTATCAAAGCATATATTCCAACTCCGAGAGGCTTGCACCAGTCCATAAATGGATCGCTGGAGCTTGCACACTTTGTTAGCACCTTTTGGATCGACAAAACCTTCTGGTTGCATCATATACGACTCTTCTTTAAGATATCCATTAAGGAATGCAGTTTTGACATCCATTTGCCAAATTTCATAATCATAAAATGCGGCAATTGCTAACATGATTCGGACAGACTTAAGGATCGCTACGGGTGAGAAAGTCTCATCGTAGTCAACTCCTTGAACTTGTCGAAAACCTTTCGCAACAAGTCGAGCTTTGTAGACAGTAACATTACCGTCAGCGTCAGTCTTCTTCTTGAAGATCCATTTATTCTCTATGGCTTGCCGATCATCGGGCAAGTCAACCAAAGTCCACACTTTGTTCTCATACATGGATCCCATCTCAGATTTCATGGCCTCAAGCCATTTCGCGGAATCTGGGCTCATCATCGCTTCCTCATAGTTCATAGGTTCATCATGGTCAAGTAACATGACTTCCAGAACAGGATTACTGTACCACTCTGGTGCAGATCTTACTCTGTTTGGCCTACGAGGTTCAGTAGTAACTCGATCCGAAGTTTCATGATCATCATCATTAGCTTCCTCACTATTTGTTGTAGGAATCACTGGAACTAATTTCTGTGATGGACTACTTTCCAATTCAGGAGAAGGTACAATTACCTCATCAAGTTCTACCTTCCTCCCACTCACTTCTTTCGAGAGAAACTCCTTCTCTAGAAAGGATCCATTCTTAGCAATGAATATCTTGCCTTCGGATCTGTGATAGAAGGTGTACCCAACAGTTTCCTTTGGGTATCCTATGAAGACACATTTCTCCGATTTGGGTTCGAGCTTATCAGGTTGAAGCTTTTTCACAAAAGCATCGCAGCCCCAAACTTTAAGAAACGACAACTTGGGTTTCTTGCCAAACCACAGTTCATATGGTGTCGTCTCAACGGATTTAGATGGTTCCCTATTTAATGTGAATGCAGCTATCTCTAAAGCATAACCCCAAAATGATAGTGGTAAATCAGTAAGAGACATCATAGATCGCACCATATCTAATAAAGTGCGGTTACGACGTTCGGACACACCATTACGCTTTGGTGTTCCAGGTGGCGTGAGTTGCGAAACTATTCCGCATTGTTTCAAATGAAGACCAAACTCATAACTCAAATATTCACCTCCACGATCAGATCGTAGAAACTTTATTTTCTTGTTACGATGATTTTCCACTTCACTCTGAAATTCTTTGAACTTTTCAAATGTTTTAGACTTATGTTTCATCAAGTAGATATACCCATATCTGCTCAAATCATATGTGAAGGTTAGAAAATAACGATACCCGCCGTGAGCATCAACACTCATTGGACCGCATACATCAGTATGTATTATTTCCAATAAGTCTGTTGCTCACTCCGTTGTTCCAGAGAACGGAGTCTTAGTCATCTTGCCCATGAGGCATGGTTCGCAAGCATCAAGTGATTCCAAAAGCCCATCAGCATGGAGTTTCTTCATGCGCTTTACACCAATATGGCCTAAACAGCAGTGCCACAAATAAGTTGCACTATCATTATTAAACTTGTATCTTTTGGCTTCAATACTATATGAAGACCAAACTCATAACTCAAATATTCACCTCCACGATCAGATCGTAGAAACTTTATTTTCTTGTTACGATGATTTTCCACTTCACTGGGGGGGGGGGGGGGGGGGGGGGGGGGGTTCTCTGATTTAAATGAATAACCGTCTCGCATCAAACAAGATCCAGATATAATGTTCATGCTTAACGCTGGCACCAAATAATAATTATTCGGGTCTAAAACTAATCCCGAAGGTAGATGTAGAGGTAGCGTGCCGACCGCGATCACATTGACTTTGGAACCATTTCCCACGCGCATCGTCACCTCGTCCTTAGCCAATCTTCGCTTAATCCGTAGCCCCTGTTTCGAGTTGCAAATATGAGCAACAGAACCAGTATCAAATACCCAGGCGCTACTTCGAGCATTAGTAAGGTACACATCAATAACATGTATATCAAATATACCTTTCACTTTGCCATCCTTCTTATCCGCCAAATACTTGGGGCAGTTCCGCTTCCAGTGACCAGTCCCTTTGCAGTAGAAGCACTCAGTCTCAGGCTTAGGTCCAGACTTGGGCTTCTTCACTTGAGCAGCAACTTGCTTGCCGTTCTTCTTGAAGGTCCCCTTCTTCCCTTTGCCCTTCTTCTTGAAACTAGTGGTCTTGTTAACCATCAACACTTGATGCTCCTTCTTGATTTCTACCTTCGCAGCTTTTAGCATCGCGAAGAGCTCGAAAATTGTCTTATCCATCCCTTGCATATTATAGTTCATCACGAAGCTTTTGTAGCTTGGTGGCAGCGATTGAAGAACTCTATCAATGACACTATCAACAAGAAGATTAACTCCCAGTTGAGTCAAGTGATTGTGGTACCCAGACATTCTGAGTATATGTTCACTGACAGAACTATTCTCCTCCATTTTGCAGCTGTAGAACTTATCGGAGACTTCATATCTCTCAATCCGGGCATTTGCTTGAAATATTAACTTCAACTCCTGGAACATCTCATATGCTCCATGACGTTCAAAACGACATTGAAGTCCCGGTTCTAAGCCGTAAAGCATGGCACACTGAACTATCGAGCAGTCATCAGCTTTGCTCTGCCAGACGTTCTTAACGTCGTCAGTTGCATCTGCAGCAGGCCTGGCACCCAACGGTGCTTCCAGGACGTAATTCTTCTGTGCAGCAATGAGGATAATCCTCAAGTTACGGACCCAGTCCGTATAATTGCTACCATCATCTTTCAACTTTGCTTTCTCAAGGAACGCATTAAAATTCAACGGAACAACAGCACAGGCCATCTATCTACAACAACATAGACAAGCAAAATACTATCAGGTACTAAGTTCATGATAAATTTAAGTTCAATTAATCATATTACTTAAGAACTCCCACTTAGATAGACATCCCTCTAATCATCTAAGTGATCACGTGATCCATATCAACTAAACCATAACCGATCATCACGTAAATGGAGTAGTTTTCAATGGTGAACATCACTATGTTGATCATATCTACTATATGATTCACGCTCGACCTTTCGATCTCAGTGTTCCGAGGCCATATCTGCAAATGCTAGGCTCGTCAAGTTTAACTCGAGTATTCTGCGTGTGCAAAACTGTCTTACACCCGTTGTAGATGAACGTTGAGCTTATCACACCCGATCATCACGTGGTGTCTCGGCACGACGAACTTTGGCAACGGTGCATACTCAGGGAGAACACTTTTACCTTGAAATTTAGTGAGAGATCATCTTATAATGCTACCGTCAAACAAAGCAGAATAAGATGCATAAAGGATAAACATCACATGCAATCAATATAAGTGATATGATATGGCCATCATCATCTTGTGCCTTTGATCTCCATCTCCAAAGCACCGTCAGGATCACCATCGTCACCGGCGCGACACCTTGATCTCCATCGTAGCATCGTTGTCATCTTGCCAACTATTGCTTCTACGACTATCGCTACTGCTTAGTGATAAAGTAAAGCAATTACAGGGCGATTGCATTGCATACAATAAAG
>JAAAWM010008719.1:0-16232 GCA_036873465.1 Thinopyrum obtusiflorum
GGTAAAAGGATCCTTGGGGCGTGCTTTGTTGAGGCTGGTGTAGTCGATACACATGCGCCAAGTATCGTTCTTCTTCAGGATGAGGACTGGGTTGGCGAGCCACTCGGGGTGGAACACTTCCATGATGAAGCCGGCTGTGACCAACCGGGCGACCTCTTCACCGATGGTTCTTCTCTTCTCTTCTGAAAAGTGATGTAGGGGTTGACGGACAGGCTTGGCATCCTTGCAGATGTGTAATTTGTGCTCGATGTACTTCCTCGGAACACCTGGCATGTCCTTTGGGGACCATGCAAAGATATCCCGATTCTCATGGAGGAAGTCGACGAGCTCGCCTTCCTATTTGCGGCTGAGGAGGGTGCCCACAACGACGTACTCACTGCAGCTGGGGTCTGGTAGGTTGAGCGGGATCTTCTTGGTGTCCCTGGATAGCTGGAACGAGGCCTCGCCAGCCGACTCCTTGGCCGGAGCTAGCACAGCCGGCTGCTCACCGGCCAAGGCGACAATCCGTTCGAGCTAGCGCTGCTCCTCTGCTATGACCAGTGGCTCGGCCAGCTTGGCGCTGGCACGGGCACACTCCAGGGATTTCTTGTAGTCGTCGGCAACAGTGATGAGGCCCTTGGGACCCGGCATACATGGAGGAAGTCGACGAGCTCGCCTTCCTATTTGCGGCTGAGGAGGGTGCCCACAACGACGTACTCACTGGGGGGGGGGGGGGGGGGGGGGGGGGGGGGGGGGGGGGGGGGGGGGGGGGGGGGGGGGGGGGGGGGGGGGGGGGGGGGGGGGGGGGGGGGGGGGGGGGGGGGCGACATGATGCTGTGGAACACCGTCCGGGTCAGCTCCAGCTGCTTGGCCTCGATGCCGAGCTTGGTCATGGTGTCTCGATAGAGGATGTTGATGCTGCTGCCGCCATCGAAAAGGACTCACGAGAACTTGCAGGTGCACCTTTCAGCGACTATGGTAGGGTCGAGGACGAGGGCGTAGCCACCCGGCGTAGGCATGATGGCCGGGTGGTCTTCCCGGGTCCAGGTGACCAGGCGCTCAGACCAATGCATGTACTCTGGCATGGTTGGGATGATGGTGTTCACCTCCTGCCAAAGCAGGCGCTCGTTGTGCTTGTCACTGCCCATGCTGGTGAAGACAACATAACAATCATTCAGTTTGGGGAAGGTGTCATCGCGCATGGCGCCGGCTGCCGGGGGCAGAGGAGGCGGCGGAGGCGGCTGCCCTGCAGCCGGCGGCGGCGGAGGAGACGAAGGGATGTCGCCCCTCATGATGTGCTTGGTGATGGCACACTGCCGGAGCGTGTGCATAGATGGCCTTGCACCACTGTGGTGCTTGCAGGGAGCATTGAGCATCTCCTCGAAGCTCATGGCAGGTTTGCCAGGCGGTCTTGCCGGTTTGCTAACGCCGGTTGCCGGCCGGCTCGGCCGCGGGCGCCTGATCGGCGGCAGCGATGAGTCGGTTGTCGTAGCAGGGAGCCGGCTGCTTGGCCTTGTGCTTGTTGTTCTGCTGGTTGTCCTGCTGGCGGATGCTCTCACCATCCGTCTTGGTGGGCGACACCAGCAACGCTTTGCCGGCGTCGTCCAACATGACTTGGATCTTCATGGGGGAGTCGGCATTGGCGTATTTGTCTGCCGTGACCATGAGCGCGGCCATGGTGGTCGGCTCGGAGCACATAAGCTTGTGCTAGAGGAGGGTGCCGTTTCGGCAACTGTTCACAAAGTACTGGCTGGCCTGAACCTCGTGGACCCCCTTGCAGCTGTTTCGGAGCTCAGTCCAGCATGCAAGGTACTGGGGGGGGGGGGGGGGGGGGGGGGGGGGGGGGGGGGGGGGGGGGGGGGGGGGGGGGGGGGGGGGGGGGGGGGGGGGGGGGGGGGGGGGGGGGGGGGGGGGGGGGGGGGGGGGGGGGGGGGGGGGGGGGGGGGGGGGGGGGGGGGGGGGGGGGGGGGGGGGGGGGGGGGGGGGGGGGGGGGGGGGGGGGGGGGGGGGGGGGGGGGGGGGGGGGGGGGGGGGGGGGGGGGGGGGGGGGGGGGGGGGGGGGGGGGGGGGGGGGGGGGGGGGGGGGGGGGGGGGGGGGGGGGGGGGGGGGGGGGGGGGGGGGGGGGGGGGGGGGGGGGGGGGGGGGGGGGGGGGGGGGGGGGGGGGGGGGGGGGGGGGGGGGGGGGGGGGGGGGGGGGGGGGGGGGGGGGGGGGGGGGGGGGGGGGGGGGGGGGGGGGGGGGGGGGGGGGGGGGGGGGGGGGGGGGGGGGGGGGGGGGGGGGGGGGGGGGGGGGGGGGGGGGGGGGGGGGGGGGGGGGGGGGGGGGGGGGGGGGGGGGGGGGGGGGGGGGGGGGGGGGGGGGGGGGGGGGGGGGGGGGGGGGGGGGGGGGGGGGGGGGGGGGGGGGGGGGGGGGGGGGGGGGGGGGGGGGGGGGGGGGGGGGGGGGGGGGGGGGGGGGGGGGGGGGGGGGGGGGGGGGGGGGGGGGGGGGGGGGGGGGGGGGGGGGGGGGGGGGGGGGGGGGGGGGGGGGGGGGGGGGGGGGGGGGGGGGGGGGGGGGGGGGGGGGGGGGGGGGGGGGGGGGGGGGGGGGGGGGGGGGGGGGGGGGGGGGGGGGGGGGGGGGGGGGGGGGGGGGGGGGGGGGGGGGGGGGGGGGGGGGGGGGGGGGGGGGGGGGGGGGGGGGGGGGGGGGGGGGGGGGGGGGGGGGGGGGGGGGGGGGGGGGGGGGGGGGGGGGGGGGGGGGGGGGGGGGGGGGGGGGGGGGGGGGGGGGGGGGGGGGGGGGGGGGGGGGGGGGGGGGGGGGGGGGGGGGGGGGGGGGGGGGGGGGGGGGGGGGGGGGGGGGGGGGGGGGGGGGGGGGGGGGGGGGGGGGGGGGGGGGGGGGGGGGGGGGGGGGGGGGGGGGGGGGGGGGGGGGGGGGGGGGGGGGGGGGGGGGGGGGGGGGGGGGGGGGGGGGGGGGGGGGGGGGGGGGGGGGGGGGGGGGGGGGGGGGGGGGGGGGGGGGGGGGGGGGGGGGGGGGGGGGGGGGGGGGGGGGGGGGGGGGGGGGGGGGGGGGGGGGGGGGGGGGGGGGGGGGGGGGGGGGGGGGGGGGGGGGGGGGGGGGGGGGGGGGGGGGGGGGGGGGGGGGGGGGGGGGGGGGGGGGGGGGGGGGGGGGGGGGGGGGGGGGGGGGGGGGGGGGGGGGGGGGGGGGGGGGGGGGGGGGGGGGGGGGGGGGGGGGGGGGGGGGGGGGGGGGGGGGGGGGGGGGGGGGGGGGGGGGGGGGGGGGGGGGGGGGGGGGGGGGGGGGGGGGGGGGGGGGGGGGGGGGGGGGGGGGGGGGGGGGGGGGGGGGGGGGGGGGGGGGGGGGGGGGGGGGGGGGGGGGGGGGGGGGGGGGGGGGGGGGGGGGGGGGGGGGGGGGGGGGGGGGGGGGGGGGGGGGGGGGGGGGGGGGGGGGGGGGGGGGGGGGGGGGGGGGGGGGGGGGGGGGGGGGGGGGGGGGGGGGGGGGGGGGGGGGGGGGGGGGGGGGGGGGGGGGGGGGGGGGGGGGGGGGGGGGGGGGGGGGGGGGGGGGGGGGGGGGGGGGGGGGGGGGGGGGGGGGGGGGGGGGGGGGGGGGGGGGGGGGGGGGGGGGGGAGGACGCCGTGTCCTGGTGCTCGGGGGCTTTGGAGCGATGCGACTCGGACGGCGCAGGAGCGTCGAGGCGGTTCTGCTACTTGTTCGCAGCACCGAGCAGCTCGCGCATGCGCTCCTATAGCTCCTCGCCCTGCAAAAGCTCCAGGCCCACAGCGGCAGCCTCCGTGGCACGCATGTTCTTGACAGGGGTCTCTTAGATGGGCAGGACCACGCCCAAGGCGCGGTCGATGGCGCCGCCATGGGTCCGCACCTCGACGACCCGGCTAGGCTCGATCGTGGTTGGCATAAAGCCATACGCGGCGTCGCGCTCCCGCTGGGCGGACTCCAACCCGCGCTGCATAGCAGGAAGCATCGTGGCCTCGTCTAGTAGGCACACGCGCTCCTCGTCGAGCCAGGCCCTAGCCTGGGAGGCGTCGAGCTCAGTGGCAAGGGGGATGCTGAGGTTCTGCAGCGTAGCGCGCAGCGGGTCGGCTGTGCTGACGCGAGCAGCCGCGGCCTTGGCAACGGCGGCCTTCTTCGCAGCGCTAGATGAAGTAGAGGCGGAGCCGGTGACGAGCACCTCCACGTGGGTGCAGAGATCCGCCACATCGTCGGAGATGTCATAGCCAACGGGGACGGGGGATTCGGTGACGTCGAGCACCTCGCTGGGGTACCCGTCGGGGGCAAGCGTGGCTGGGACGTGCGGCGCACCGAAAGGGACAACGAACAAGCCGGCGAAGCCAGCCGGCACCGTGCAAGGTGCAAGGACCAGGCCATGCATGACATGCTCATCGGAGTCAGTGAAGGGCCCCGTCTGGAACGTGACTTCGGCCGATGCCTCAAGCTGCCCCACGGTGGGCGCCAACTATCGTGGTGATCTCATGGCAGATGGCATGGGATGGCTAAAGAGAGGAACAGGCACGAAGGCACTGGTGGGCTCCAGAGGTGAGGTCGGTATGAGCGAGCGTGTGACACAAGACGTACCCAGGTTTGGGGCTCTCCGGAGAGATAATACCCCAAGTCCTGTGGAGTGTGGTTTATATGAAATGGATACAAGCTTGCTCATTGAGCAGTTCTGGTGAGGAAGGAAGACAGGCCAGTGCATAGGTTGTTCCCTCTGTGTGTGTGTGTGTGTGTGTATGTTCTACTGATGTCCGACCCTTTGCATGGAGGGGCACCGGGGGGTCATATAGGCTGGCCCCTGGGGTTACATGGTAAAGTTACATGGGTGCGGGGCCCTGGTGTCAGTGTCTAGGAGCCGGCAGTGGGGGCCGCCGGGCCGCCGGGTCTGCCGGGTCCGGGTCTCACTGGGTCCGCCAGGTGCGGGCCATACCGGGGTCGTCGGGCGCGGGTACGGCCGGCTGCTGGGTACTGTGTCACGCCTTGCCAGGCGTCATGGGACGGTCAGCGCCGCCCCACTACAGAGCCATGCCCCCAGGACACCGCCCGCCCCGGGCGGGGCGTGGGAGCGCCGCCGCCGCGACCGCCGGGGCCAGCGTAAAGGAGGGGGCACTGTAGCCATACTTGCTTGTCGCTGGAGTTGACTCCTCGTGGACGGCCGGCATGTGCAAGCCATCCGGCCGGGTCGCGGCACCTGGCCGGGTCGCACAGGGGAGCCGGCCAGGGGCGAGCCGGATTGAGGGGCTTTGCCTGCCCTAATGTTTTTGAAAGAGATCCGGGATTCGTTGCCCGTCCGGGGGCCATCCCCCCGACAGGTTGGTTGCTTCTCAATCTTTTTGCTAGCCTCCACTTGTACTAAGTAGAAATACTACTTGTGCATCCAAAATCGTTAAACCCAGTTTTGCCATATGAGTCCACCATACCTACCTATATGCGGAATTTACGTGCCGCTCTAAGTAAATTTGTATGTGCCAACTCTAATTTTCAAAATGAATTTCCTTTTTGTTTGCCCGTACTTCTCATGAAGCGGCAGGGGGTGGCCAATATTTTCCATGCTAGATGTGTTATTCTCAAGATGAGTGTTTATTCACTTATCATTACACGAGAGTACGGCGGTAATAGGGATGCCCAGTCCTGAAATGAAAAAGAAATTTACTTTATGTTGTCAAATAATAAATTCCTTGGAACGTGTTGGTATGGGCGGTACCCGTGGATACGGCTAGTCATGGGATATGAAAGTACGATGGAAAAATGAATAAACTTTATTTTATGTTTGGGAACCGCCTATGTTATATCTAGCATGGAAAGTGTTGGCAATTACTCGGTCATTTTCATTGACGGGAAAAGCATATCAAAACTAGAGTAAAGACATGGTTGCTTGTTGATATGCTTGAGTATTTAAGTCTCATGAGACATGGTTGCTTATTGATATGCTTGAGTGTTGAAGTTATCATGTCAAATATAGACTATTGCTTTGAACCATCTAAAAGTCCAAATGTCCATGCTACAAAAGAAAAGAATATGTGATGAACATGTTAGGCAGCATTCCACATCAAAAATTCTGTTTTTATCATTTACCTACTCGAGGACGAGCAGGAATTAAGCTTGGGGATGCTGATACGTCTCCAACGTATCTATAATTTTACATTGTTCCATGCTGTTATATTATCATTTTTTGATGTTTTACAATCATTTTATAGCAACTTTATATCATTTTTTTGGGACTAACCTATTGACGTAGAGCCCAGTGCCAGTTGCTATCATTTGCTTGTTTTTTACTTCGCAGAATATCCCTACCAAATGGAGTCCAAACGCAGCGAAACTTTTTGGAGATTTTTTTGGACCAGAAGACAACTTGGGGATTTTTTTTGGTCCAAAAAAAATGGAGTCCAAACATAGCGAGGCACGTATGTATTTTTGCTAACATGTCATCATTCTTATTGCATTACTCCGTTTCTCCATGAACTTAATACACTAGATGCATGCTGGATAGTGGTCGATGTGTGGAGTAATAGTAGTAGATGCAGGCAGGAGTCAGTCTACTAATCTTGGACGTGATGCCTATATATTGATCATTGCCTTGGATATCATCATAATTATTTGATATTCTATCAATTTCCCAACAGTAATTTGTTTACCCACCGTATGCTATTTTCTCAAGAGAAGCCACTAGTGAAATCTACGGCCCCCGGGTCTATCTTTTGTCATATTGCTTTCAGATCTATTTTTCATCGCATTTGTTTTCAGATCTATTATTCCAAAAACCCAAAAATAATTTGCTGCACTTTTTATTTGCATCTTTTATTTCACTTTTATTCAGATTTATTTATCCAAACACATATAAACCAATCTATCTTTTAACCGAGGAGGGATTGACAACCCCTCTTACGTGTTGGGTTGCGAGGATTTGTTCTTTGTGTGCAGGTACCATTTACATAGTGTTGCTTGGTTCTCCTACTGGATTGATACCTTGGTTTCATAACTGAGGAAAATACCTACCGTAGTTATGCTGCATCATCCCTTCCTCTTTCGGGAAATACCGACGCAGTTTCAAGCCATATCAGGGGCTGGGGTGATCCTTACATCTCCCACAGGCAACAATATTTGGTATGTCCTACAGATTATGTACAGGAATTCTAACAACGCAACCGAATATGAGGCCCTGATGCATGGTCTTTGGATGGCAACATCAATGGGCGTACAATGGCTCGAGGTGCGGGGAGACTCTAACCTTGCCATCTCCCAAGTCAATGGCGAATTTTATGCCAAAGACCCAAAAATGGCGGCATATAGAAACGTCGTCCTTAAGATATAAGCTCGGTTCGAAGGGATAGAATTTCACCATGCCTCCAGAGACAGCAACCAAGCCGCGGATGTCCTCACCCACATGGGCGCTAAACATGACCCAGTCCCTAAGAACACCTTCTTGGAACAGCTCTTCAAGCCATCCGTGGTGTGGCCGGACGGGGACAAGGACGCGGTAGCCAACGGCCCCGAACAGATCATCCCTCCGGAAATTGATCCAGACAACGACATCATCGGTGGCTCAGCGCTCGAAGACACACCTTTGGCTCATGAAGTCATGGCCATAATCGTAGCATGGACCGAGCCCTTCCTTTGCCTATCTTCTATGGCAGGAGCTCCCCGATGATCAGACCATGGCATGGCACATAGTCTGGCATTCTAAAGCCTACAAGGTCCACGAGGGTGAGCTATACAAGAAAAGCACTACCGAAGTCCACCAGAGATGCATATCCGAAGAGGAGGGGCAGCAACTTCTAGCTGAGATACATGCTGGTGTGGGCGGCCACCACGCGACAGCTCGGGCTTTGGTAAGCAAAGCCTTCCGAGCAGGGTTTTTCTAGCCCATCGCTCATGCATACGCACATACGCTAGTCCAACACTATGTTGGATGCCAGTCTTTGTAAATCAAAGCCATATGCCCCCCCATGGCTCTCCGGACAATACCGATCACCTGGCCTTTTGCGGTCTGGGGGCTCAACATGGTCGGACCACTTAAAGGGGGGACCAAGAAAAATAAATACTTATTGGTTATGGTCGACAAATTCACTAAATGGATCGAGGCAAAACTAGTAACCTCAGCAAAGTCCAGACCAGCCATCGACTTTATATCCGGCGTGGTACACCATTACGGTGTTCCTCACAGCATAATCACGGACAATGGATCCAATTTTACAGCCCAGGAAGTCAAAGACTGGTGCGCTAACATGGGCATCAAGCTCGACTATGCTTCGGTGTATCACCCACCGACCAATGGACAGGTCGAACAGGCCAATGGACTGATCATGAGTGGCATAAAACCCTGTCTGGTCCGTTCCCTGAAGGAATCCGATTGCCACTGGGTAGAGGAGCTCAACTCCGTATTATGGGGACTGCGCACCACCCCCAACCAGTCAACAGGATACACACCCTTTTTCAAGGTGTACGGCACAAAGGCAGTCCTCCCATGCGACCTCATCCAAGACGCGCCTAGAGTGCGCATGTACGAAGAAAAGGAAGCTGAGTTGGATCGGCAGGATGACCTGGACGCCCTGGAAGGAGAGCGTGACATAGCTTGGGCTCGCTCTACATTCTATCAACAGCAGGCCCGGTGCTACCAGAGCAGGGAAGTTCGGGCGAAAGCATACAACATAGGCGAACTCGTCCTCCGTCTCCTTGAGAAGCAAAAGAACAAGCTCTCGCCTAAATGGGAGGGTCCTTTCATAATCGATGAAGTACTAGCAGGAGGAGCATATTGTCTTCGCAATCCAATGGATAATCGCCTCAAAGCAAACCCATGGAATGCAGCTCGGCTTTGGCGCTTCTACAGCTAGTCCGGTGTCATCACTTTAACTACCCTTTTCTTTGTTATAGTTTTTACTTTTTACTTTTTTGGGAGTTAGCACCTCTCGAGCTATGTTCAGATAAACCGACCTGCGCTAGGCTCTTTCAGTATACATCTTCAAATGTACTACCCAGATCTACCTGGGGGCTCCTTTCAAGAAGCCAATCAATATACTTTTTGTGCACATATTCATCTTTGTTGTGTTTGCACCCTTCCAGTACCATTTCAAGCCATCATATGGACCAATTTGACTTAAGTTTTTTGCCAAGATGGGTTGCCTGGCTCCTGTGCTTACCCCCTACGTTCCCGGTTGGTCGGCTAGGGGGTAAAGGGAGCACCTCTGCGATTGCTATGACCGGGTCAGCCATGTACATACCTCAGACGGGTGAAGCCCAAAGCTAGTGTTCTTAAGAAAATAATGGGTCGGCCACGAGGGAAGTGAAAATAATTAGGTGTTCACCACCAAAATCCTGGGCTCGGTTCCCAACATGACTAATACCCGCATACTATAGGTATCCGGATGCAACGTCTATGGTCAACATAACAAACCCGAAGAAAGGAACCCATGGAGGAACTATTTTCTTCGGAAGATGTTTCTTACGTTAAAAAGTAATATAACATAACTTTCCGCACGTGCTTTTGTCTGCTTACACCAAATGGCCGGATTGCCTGGTTACCCGAAGTGATTTCTTGTTTCTCAGGTCACATAGTATGGAACACTCCCCGACCACTGGCCGGGGAGGCGAAAGCCGATGGCCGGTTAAGACAGCGTTTACAATGCGGTTCGAGAAGGCTTGATGTACATTACATAGATACATAGAATCAAGCACCCTACTCCTTGTCAATATTGTCTATCAAGTTGTCCGGGGCACAGTCCTCTTGGGAGTACCGAGCAGCAGGCATCACTTGGTCGTACACCCGGCGAAGCGGTATTTCTTGCCCGTTCAGCCCCGCCGGTCCAACACGAGCCATATGCTCCGGCTCGAGTTTGGTAAACTGGGTCTTCACCATCGTCCAGGCCTCGCGTGCTCCTTCTCGCCAAGCCGATATCTTCCACAACTCAAAACGACGCCGAGCTCCTTTGAAACGATTGGCCAATTCGGCCATACCTTCTGGAGGTGTCTCGGTCGGCCATAACACCTTGGCCATGCTCTTCATGGCTTTCCGAGCTCTCTCGTGCACAATGGACAGCTCCTTTAAAAGGTTCCCTCCAAATGAGTCGACCTCTTCTTCGGGCCGCTCGGTCAGGAGACCTGGCACAAGGCACTGCATGTCCTTTACATTAAGACACTATGAATATCTACGTGCACATAAGTTGAAATATCACTTACTCAACATGCCACCTTTCAATCTCTGGTTCTCCTCAAGGGCTTGCGCCAACTGAGTTTTCAGACTCTCGATTTCTTTGGCCTGTTGTTGGTTTTCCGCCTTCAGTTTGTTCCTTTCCTCATTGCTTCGTGTCAATACTCGTTGGCCATCTTTGTGTTGTGACTTGGCATATCTTTGAGATTCTCTGGTCGTGTCCAGGTCCTTTTGTAGTTGACCTATGGATTCAGCTGCTATAAGGGAAGCCTGTGTTAAACAAGGTACCCTAATACTTCATGCATTCTAAAGCTTTTCCCTCACCATGGGCTTCGCTGGTGAACTTCTTGACCGCCTCCAGTTTGGCTTTCGCATAAGCCAACTGTGTTCGGTTCATCTCGAGGTCCTCCGGTAGTTTCTTACTATGTTCCCTCGAAGCCTACAAAATATCAAAAATACATATACTTACAGATCCTTAACTTGGTCGTCCCGCCCGAATCAAGGCTCGGGGGCTGCTGGGTTAGGATTTATGTTCGGTTTTCAAAACCAATCTCGTACCTGCATATTGGTGGATAGGAGGTTTGCAATCCCTTCAAGACCTGTTCGGGCTGCTCCGAGATATGCGTCCACTGAGTTAAACGCATTGAATTCCTAGTCGGAAAATGTGATGTGGCGCAAGGATTCCCTCGGCCGTCGGTGATTCATCACACTTTCAACTTTGGAATTGGTAACCAAGACATCCCCAGGATCCTCTAGAGGCGGGTCTGCAGCAGAATCTTCTGCATTGACCCCGGCCCACGCCGAGGACCCAAGTCCGGGATTACGCCCTGGCACCTCCTGGACGTCTTTGAACGGTGGTGATGGTGCACTTCTTCGGTAGGTGTCAATAATGTTCCGGGTACCCGTGGCGGCAACATTAACAATGACCTGATTATAATCTCAAATATACTACCTTTTGGCCCAAGGTGCGGTTGATGTAGCTCCCGCGGTTGCCTTGCACTTGGAAGCTCCATTATTGGCCGATGCCGACGCATTCGGCACCGCTCCCGTTGGAGTTCGGTGCATGGTACGGCGACCCTTGGGAGTAGAAGTCAGCATATTCAGGGGGCGCGAAGCAAACACCCTGTTCGGGAAGAGGCCTTCTTGCTACTTACAGCGGAAGAAGCGAGGGCCCCGGGATGATCAGCTATGAGGGCCACCTTGGTACCGTCAAGGATTTCCTGGAAAAAGTCCCCGCCCTCAAAATCAATGGACGTCTCCGGGTCATCATGAAATCCCAGGTCATCATTACGAACATGACTCTCCGGTTGAGGAGAGGGGTAGCTGATCGACTCGACCTGGCGCCTCCAATTTTGTTCAGAAAAATAGTTGATCCGATCAGTATACGGATGTCGGGGGGATGTACCCCGGGTAGCCTCATCCGCACCCAATAACATTTCAAGACATCGGGGCTAGGAAAGCCCCTCATACCGGCTAGATGCGTGGCCGGCTCCCTGGGCCGGCTTCCAGAAGACGGCGCACTCATAGAAAGCGGCTTTGGGGCGGGCCGGCTCCCAGCAGCCGGCCCCTCCTCCTTGGAGTCTACACTCACCCACAATGATGAGACGGGGCATGGCTACAGTGCCGCCTGCTCCCCCGAATCCCGGAGGGGCGTGGCTACAGTGCGCGCTGACCAAGCGGCCACCTACACGCATGGCGCGGGATTGTAGCCATACGACGCATGACGCGGCCCTCGTCAGCAAGGACCACGCTATAGCAAAAGGCAATCAGCATGGCCCGCAGGCGGTAGGCCCTACCTGTCGGCCGTATTCTCGGCAGCCGACGGGACCCTCCAGTGGCGGGCCCCAGCAGCCGACGGAGAACCCGACGACCTTAGACACTGACGTCCGGGTCCTACACCCGGTCGTATTACCATTGTACCCCTGGGGGTCGGCCTATAAGACTCCCCCGGGCTCACCCATGCAAAGGGTTCAGCTCTCATTCCACACACCCACCATAGCTAGGAGAAGAGGGAGAGCTCTACCCTTCTTCCTCCTCTAGCCATACAGCTCCAGGAGCAACTCTGTATACCATTGATCATAGTCATCACAGCAGGACTAGGGGTATTATCTCTCCAGAGAGCCCCGAACCTGGGTACGTCTCGTGTGCTCCCGAGCTCGTGCTCACTCTCGCTTCCGAAACCCGACGACGTCCTCATGGCTCCACCCATGATAAGCCAACCCCTGGCATCTGCTGTGAGTTTACCACGATAGTTGGCGCCCACCATGGGACCATCCGCGGCGTCGGCCGGAGTTGTGTTCTGGATGGGAACCACCCTTCCCTCTGGCGAGTGCGCCGCATCTGGCCAGATCAACCAGCCTGATGCATTCGTTTGCGCTTGCACCGGTGCATCACCTGATGCGGGGGCCATCTGCCCCGTGAGCTGCCTCATCAACCCCTTTGGGAAGCTCAGCCTCTTCGATGCGGTCGCCACCGATGGGTACCTCGACGACGTGGTGATCATCGACGACCCGCTCCCTCCTGTCGCTAGCGATGCCTCTGCCGGCGCGCTCGACGCTGGCGTCTTCGTGGAGGTGATTGTCGTGGTACTAAGTCTGACAGTAAGAATAGGGGGTACGTAGGAGGAGGCAAGGTCCTAGCTACAGTGAGATTGTACACATGAGTTTACGAGTTCAGGCCCCACTCGAAGGAGGTAACAGCCCTACGTCTCGGTGCCCTGAGGCTTGTCGACTGGAATATGCGTGTGAGTTACAGGGGGTGCGAACCCTTGTGCCAGAGGAGGGGGTGGCTTATATAGAGTGTGCCGGGCCCCTCCAGCCCTCGGTTACACAGGGTTTAATGTAAGTTAAGACAGGGGCGTTACTGGTAACGCCCGCTATAAATGACTATTAATGGCCTTTAAGACTACGGAGTGAACGCCTGCCCGTTGCCATCCTGGGGTGGCTTTAGATCTTCTATATCCCGAGTGATTCTTCGTATGGTCGAGTGACTCTAACTTTGTCGAGTGGAATTGGGGTATCCGAGTGGGATAGCTGGTCGAGTGGATTGCACTCCAAGGTGATTTCAGTTGGTATCTTCTGTTGTACTTTGAATGTCCTTAACTCTAGGGCAGTGTCCTTGGGTAGGGCGTCTAGGTCATGCCTATGACCCTACTCTAGGTACATGTCATCATCATTAGCCCCCGAATGGATTGAGGTCCGAGTGAAGAAGGGTTGAAGTTGGTTCTGACTCGATTAGGCATTTCACTGGAGTCTGGAAATCACGCTGAAGCTTCAACCTCGTCTCAGTCGCCTTGATCAATTCAGATGTCGTCGAGTGAATTAGAGTGTGAAACCTTTTGTGTGATTGATTGCTCCGCAGTTCTCGGATCTCACAGGATTCAAAAATTTTGGAGAAGCGCGCGGGATGGGGCATGCCGCAGTAAACGGAGTGAGTAGACAGGGGCGCCTTGATATCCGCACCACCTTTTTCGCCAAGTATCGGGCGAGCGTCTGTTGCGGGATATGATAAGATTGCTCGGGCCCACCGGTCAGCCATTCGGAAGCAACCCCATAAAAGGCGTCGAAGTCGATGCAATGCACAGTGCGCCTCGTTCGATCCCCTTCCTCTCTGCTTTCTTCCTCGCTTCCCTCTGCCCTCGACGCTTCCGCCAGCCCCGCTCACATTCTGCCGCCATGGTGAAGGAGAAGACCGCGGCCATGGAGCGCGCAAAGAAGGCGGTGGCGAAGGGCAAGAAGATGGCTCGGGGGACGTCATCGCGGTCCGGTCTACCGCCCGGTTTGATCCAGGGGGGCTGGATCCGTTCCACTGTCGAGCAGGAAAATTTGGAGAGGCTTGCCGCCGACGGCATGATTGTTCCTGGGTCTTGGAGGTTGCCGGAGGGGGAATCTGAGCCCCAGCCGTGCGAGGGTGACCGTGTCCTCCTCGTCACCCACGTCGATCAAGGTTTTTCTCTTCCCCCGCACCCGTTCTTTTGGGGTTTCTTGAACTTTTTCGGTGCTCAGATTCACCATTTCCCTCCCAACACAATCTCGTATCTCGCTGCGTTCATCTCAATGTGTGAAAACTTCTTGGGGTGCCCACCGCACTGGGGTCTATTCAAACACATCTTTACTTGCCATTCTCAGACGGTGAAGAAGGCTAACCCGATTGATAAAAAGACGCACGTGGTCCAAATGTGCGGGGGGTTAGGGATTCAAATTAGGGGTAGAAGTACTTTTCCTCCCATGACCTTTCCCGAGTCAGTCAGAGGATGGCAGTCGACCTGGTTCTACTGCAAAGACATCCCAACTCCTGGTCAGTCGACCAGCCTTCCCCCTTTCACTATGGAGAGACTCCGCCAACCTTCTTCACTGGTTGTGAACCCAGAGGAGAAAGGTGAGGTGTCCCTTTTAGTCGACGTAGTCGTTAACTTAGTCCGGGAGGGTGTGACTGGCATGGCTCTGTTGGAAGTGTTCCTCAATCGACGCATCCAGCCTCTCCAGGCTCGCGATCATCCGATGTGGATGTACTTGGGCCCTGAAGACACCGCTCGGATCCACCCAGAGGAGGTTGCTGAGGAGACAGTGGCTCAGTGGCTGCGGAGCATCACTGGAAACAAGGATAACCCCAGGGGGTCCAGGAGGATTCTGCCATTCGACGCCGACAACGAGCCAAAAGAGGTCGGACTTAGTATACTGAGTGTTTTCTTTTTTCGATCTGCAACTTGCTCTTGAATCTGACTGATACTTGTTATTTTTTGTCGTGCGGATTTATACCAAGATGTACTCGATGCCAAACGGGGAGCAGTACCACGAGGGAGTGGAAAGTGATGGCGGAAGTGCCGACTGGCAATCTGAGGATGAAAGCGAAGAGGACAGCGAGGACTCTAGTAGCAACGAGGAAGTCGACTCGCTGCCCTGCTCTGAGCGGCATTCCAAGTAGTCGCATGATCCTGCGGGTGAGCGTGGCAAAGCAGCTCCGACAAGTACGCAAGTCCTGAAGCGCACTCGGACGTCCACTCCCGAGCCATCAGAGAAGGCCCCAAAGCAGGCCAAAGCTGCCGCGTCCAAACCTTGGAAGGCCCTGCCTAGGATCAAGGTGGCTGTGCCTGTCGCCTCAGCGTGAGTGTTTCTTCTTTTTGCTTTCATTTTGATCGGGAACTTCTCTTCTTGTTTGACTGAGTGAAGTTGGGAACTTTCAGCGCTGCTACTTCTGGGACGTCCATGGACATTGACAAGGAGCAAGATGACGCAGAAACTGTAGACGCGACCACTTCTCGGGCAGGTACAGCTCCACAGCCATGCTCTTACTTTGCCAACTATTCCGATGGTTGACTGAACTCTTACAGTTGAGTGTTTTGCAGTGCCAACAAATGTTATCCAACTTCCAGATGATGACGATGATGAAGAAGTGCCACAAAGGAACACAGGGAGAAGGAGCAGGACTCTGAGCAAGAAGGTGCCTACCAGCAAAGTGTCTCACTCGATCAGCATCAGAACCAGTCGTTCAGCAACTTGGTGATCTAGTTTGGACTTCTGTTTCTTTTGTTGATCCTTTGTCGACTGACCAGCCTTCGGCGTCCACTGCTCAAGCCCCTGCTCCAACTGTGCAACTTCAAGCTTCAGCTCCTCCGGCTACCTCATCTGTTCCACCAACCCCTCTATTTGTTGCTCACCATGTCCCGGAGGACCAAGTAGGCGCTGCCAAGGAAGCCATGATCCAAGCAGGCTTAATGATGGACCGAATGAAGGTGGTGTACGAAACCAGCAAGGCCGCCTATGATGCCAGCTCTGCCCTTCAAACCAATGTTCGAGTAAGTGGGACTGTAAGTTGGTTTCCGATCGGCTTTCAGCTTGATCTTTGCTCTGTTAGGATATGCTACTTGTAAACTGCTGCTTTATTATTCGTAAGATGTCGATCTGTTTCTTGCATCTTTACACCCACTTGGTGTGTCATGTACCTGTGTGTAGCTCTTTTCACTCGAGTTAGACAGGTTGTGTCGAGTGAAGTTTTGGTCCAGTGGGGGCACGCTGAGTGCACCCACTGGGTGTAGTCCCTAAGACCGTTGTTGACTGCTGGCAGTCGGCGATGGTCTTAAAACTTTCTAATCTCTGGACTTCTCTCTCTTTTTTTT
>JAAAWM010008720.1:0-16238 GCA_036873465.1 Thinopyrum obtusiflorum
GTACTCTATATGAGAAGAAGAGAAAGAAATTAGAAGACAGAAGCCGGCTCCTGCAGCAGTCGGCGGCTCTTCGAAAGAAGAAGTAACTTACCGTCGATCGTATCCTCGATCTCGCCATATTCGTCGGACAGGAATTTCTCCTTCTCGGCCCAGTTTGAGCGTTGAGTCTCAAACTCGGCCTTGAGGAGGCCTTCGCTCTCCTTCAGCTGTTGGAGCTCCACCTTGTGCCGCTCCCAACGCTCGAACTGGTCCTTGAGGAGCCCTTCGCTCTCCTTCAGCTTCTCGAGCTCCGCCTTGTGCTGCTCCACCTGGGCCGCCAGCTCCTTGGTCAGGCGCTCACACTCCTGAGTCGCCTGGCTGTGCTCCTAATCCTTGGTGCGAAGCGCGGACTCAACCACGCCCAGGTGCGTCCGCAGATTTGCGGCGGCCTTTGCAAGGACAAGAAAGAAAATGTCAACGCCAACCAAAAAGGACACGTAGTTGCCGGGAGATCCGGCCCGACTGCTCAGCAGTCGGCCCGAATCTTGGGGGCTACACCCAGCGGGTGCGCTGACGCGCCCCCGTGAGAAAGAAGACGGAATGCTTACTCCGGCTCTGATTCAGGTCTTTAGTCCACTTGGCCAGCTCCTGGTTCTGTGAGTTGTAGGCAGCCACGCGAAGGTTGTGGTAGTCCTGCAACAAAGACAACAATGAGTCAGCACTCGGAACTCACCTTGAAGTTCCAAGCCGCCTGCTCAGTAGCCGACCCGGAACTCAGGGGCTACACCCAGTGGGTGCGCTGGCGCGCCCCCACGGAAGATTGTGAGAATTGAAAAACGAGAAGCAAAATCGTGTACCCGGACGGCCGTCCGCGTCGCCAAGAACTTCTGCAGGGACTATTGAAGAGCGGCGCCCTGGGTGTTGAACTGGGCCAGGACGTCCTGCACGACCACGTTCAGAACGCTCGAGCCATCCCGGGGGGGGGGGGGGGGGGGGGGGGGGGGGGGGGGGGGGGGGGGGGGGGGGGGGGGGGGGGGGGGGGGGGGGGGGGGGGGGGGGGGGGGGGGGGGGGGGGGGGGGGGGGGGGGGGGGGGGGGGGGGGGGGGGGGGGGGGGGGGGGGGGGGGGGGGGGGGGGGGGGGGGGGGGGGGGGGGGGGGGGGGGGGGGGGGGGGGGGGGGGGGGGGGGGGGGGGGGGGGGGGGGGGGGGGGGGGGGGGGGGGGGGGGGGGGGGGGGGGGGGGGGGGGGGGGGGGGGGGGGGGGGGGGGGGGGGGGGGGGGGGGGGGGGGGGGGGGGGGGGGGGGGGGGGGGGGGGGGGGGGGGGGGGGGGGGGGGGGGGGGGGGGGGGGGGGGGGGGGGGGGGGGGGGGGGGGGGGGGGGGGGGGGGGGGGGGGGGGGGGGGGGGGGGGGGGGGGGGGGGGGGGGGGGGGGGGGGGGGGGGGGGGGGGGGGGGGGGGGGGGGGGGGGGGGGGGGGGGGGGGGGGGGGGGGGGGGGGGGGGGGGGGGGGGGGGGGGGGGGGGGGGGGGGGGGGGGGGGGGGGGGGGGGGGGGGGGGGGGGGGGGGGGGGGGGGGGGGGGGGGGGGGGGGGGGGGGGGGGGGGGGGGGGGGGGGGGGGGGGGGGGGGGGGGGGGGGGGGGGGGGGGGGGGGGGGGGGGGGGGGGGGGGGGGGGGGGGGGGGGGGGGGGGGGGGGGGGGGGGGGGGGGGGGGGGGGGGGGGGGGGGGGGGGGGGGGGGGGGGGGGGGGGGGGGGGGGGGGGGGGGGGGGGGGGGGGGGGGGGGGGGGGGGGGGGGGGGGGGGGGGGGGGGGGGGGGGGGGGGGGGGGGGGGGGGGGGGGGGGGGGGGGGGGGGGGGGGGGGGGGGGGGGGGGGGGGGGGGGGGGGGGGGGGGGGGGGGGGGGGGGGGGGGGGGGGGGGGGGGGGGGGGGGGGGGGGGGGGGGGGGGGGGGGGGGGGGGGGGGGGGGGGGGGGGGGGGGGGGGGGGGGGGGGGGGGGGGGGGGGGGGGGGGGGGGGGGGGGGGGGGGGGGGGGGGGGGGGGGGGGGGGGGGGGGGGGGGGGGGGGGGGGGGGGGGGGGGGGGGGGGGGGGGGGGGGGGGGGGGGGGGGGGGGGGGGGGGGGGGGGGGGGGGGGGGGGGGGGGAGAAAGAGAGAGTCTGAAAACTTACCGCAGGCGGCGGATTAGCACGGCTGTACGGCGGCTTGCCGAACCGCCACTCCATCTCCGAGAGCTTGCAGTCAGAGAAGAAGTTCACCATCCGGACCACCTCCGTGTCCGGCAGCACCTTGGTGGACATCCGGCATGGATCCTGGCGCCCACTCATGTTGCTCATTATGTGGGGCAAGGCTTGAAGAGGCAGCACCCGACGCTCCATGAAGGCGGCCAGCAGGTCCGAGGCCTTGAGGGCTCCGACTCCATCATCTCCTGGAGCCGGGTGATAGTGTTGGAGGAGGCTGCCGATAGGTTCTTCGGTCGGAACTTCCAGTTGGTGCGGGGCTCGGTAGGCGGGCTGGCTGCATAAGCCGGCAGGTTGACGTAGTCCCACGATGAGTGGATGTTCTCGACGTAGAAGTATGATTTTCGCCACAGCTTGGCCGACTGCAGCAGGGCGAGGGTCGGGAAGCGGACCCCGGAGCCCTAGTGTCGCACCGCGACGTAGGCTCCGCACTAGGCCGCCTCGTCCTTGCCGGTGGTGCCGAGCTTGAGGTAGAAGAGCTCCCCTATAGGATCGAAAGTATGTCTAGAGGGGGGTGATTAGACTACTTGACCAAATAAAAATCTAGCCTTTTCCCAATTTTCAGTGTTGGCACATTTTAACAACTTAGCACAAGTCAAGCAATCAACCTATACATGCAAGTCTAAGAGTATAGCAGCAGAATGTAAAACATTGCACATGAAGGTAAAGGGAGGAGTTTGGAGGGAGCAAACGCAATGTAGACACGGAGATTTTTGGAGTGGTTCCGATAGGTGGTGCTATCGTCCATCCACGTTGATGGAGACTTCAACCCACGAAGGGTAACGGTTGCGCGAGTCCACGGAGGGCTCCACCCACGAAGGGTCCACGAAGAAGCAACCTTGTCTATCACACCATGGCCATCGCCCAAGAAGGACTTGCCTCACTAGGGTAGATCTTCACGAAGTAGGCGATCTCCTTGCCCGTACAAACTCCTTGGTTCAACTCCACAGTCTTGAAGGAGGCTCCCAAGTGACACCTAACCAATCTAGGAGACACCACTCTCCAAAAGGTAATAGATGGTGTGTTGATGATGAACTCCTTGCTCTTGTGCTTCAAATGATAGTCTCCCCAACACTCAACTCTCTCTCATAGATTTGGATTTGGTGGAAAGATGATTTGAGTGGAAAGCAACTTGGGGAAGGCTATAGATCAAGATTTATGTGGTTGGAATGGAATATCTTGACCTCAACACATGAGTAGGTGGTTCTCTCTCAGAAAATGTATGCTGGCAGTGTAGGCATGTTCTAATGGCTGTCCTCACGAATGAAGGAAGGGTGGAGGGGTATATATAGCCTCGAAACTCGGTGGGACCGAATCAGAAAACTCGGTCAGAACGATTTAGTTCAAAATGTGAACGTTAGGCTTTTCGGTGGGACCGACATGTCAACTCAGTGGGACCGATTTCCTTAGGGTTAGGGAATAACGTAATCTCGGTGAGACCGATTACACAAACTCGGTGAGACCGACTTTGGTAATAAGCTAACCAGAGAGTTGGTCAGGCAAACTCGGTGGGACTGATTCGCTCATCCCGGTGAGACTGAAACGTTACGAAGGGGAAATAGAGAGTTTGCATTGCGAACTCGGTGGGACCGATCGCTCATCTCGGTTGGACCGAAACGTTACGAAGGGAAACAGAGAGTTTGCAATCCCATCTCGATGAGACCGAGATCCCTATCGGTGAGACCAAAGTGACTAGGGTTTGTAGCAGTGGCTATGTCAAGTGTACTCGGTGGCGCCGGATAGAATATTTCGGTGGGGCCGAGTTTGACTTTTGGTTTGGGACATATGTGGATATGAGAAAGTGGTTGAGGATTTTTGGTGCATATCACTAAGCATTTTGAGCAAGTAAGCCATTAAGCAACACCTCATCCCCTTTTAATAGTATTGGCTTTTCCTATGGACTCAATGTGATCTTGGATCACTAAAAGTAAAATGTAGAGTCTTGAGCTTGAGCCAATATGTGTCCTTAGCATTTTGAGGGGTCCACATTCCTAATCCATGCCATGCCAATCATTGAACTTTCCTGAAATATTTATCTTGAAATAGCATTAGCTCAATGAGCTATATGTTGTTAATAATTACCAAAACCACCCAGGGATAGTTGCACTTTCAATCTCCTCCTTTTTGGTAATTGATGACAACATATAGATCAAAGCTTCGACCAATGATAATAAGATTGAAATACATCGTCGCTTTGAGAAGTATGTGATAAGCAAGAGCTCCCCCTAAATTTGTGCATTATTTAAAATTTGCTTTTGAATGCAAATGCACAATCGATTAGGATCATGGGTTACTCTTCCATGTCACATACATCTTGGTGGAGCGCTCAAAATGATAGAAATTAAAAGCATGCACTCATCACCAAGCAAAGTGAATGATCATATATGGGATATAAGAGATAATATCATCCAAGATTAAAGTAGCATATGATCAAACACATGATCATGCAAGTATCTCACATAAGGACATAGAGTATCAAACAAGCACACAATGAAGTTCAACCAAATAGCAAGAGACAAAGAGGCAAAACACTATCTCTCGAAGCCTATGATCTATACATTTCTCCCCCTTTGGCAACAAGTTACCAAAAAGTTTGAAAATGCATAGTGCTATGCGTCTCTTAGGCTTGGTCTTCGGGAGGTGGTGTAGAGAGAACTCCAAGGACGAAGGCATCAGTTGATGTAGCTGGAGCTGGTGGAGTGGCTGCTGGAGGTGGAACTGAAGCTGTTGCTGCTGGTGCAGATGAAGTAGCTCTTGTATCTGGCACTGGCACTGCAGCTGACCTCTGACCTCTTGGCACTCACTGAAAAGCATCTGTAGTACCCTGTCCTCTCTTCTCCTCTGCTTCCTCCTGGAGCTGCTCAACTGCTGTCTGAATCTCAGTGACCTTCAGATCAATATCATAAAACTTGGTTTCTATGATCCTCTCCAAGCTCTCCTGATTTAGAGTCAGGGTGGCCAAACCCTTCTCAATCCTCAATGTAGCTTGAATCAGATAGGCTAGTTGATCGTGTTTGCTCTTCAGGAACACATCAGATGCCTCCTCAATACTTGGCATCTTTGCAGCTTTCTCTGCCTTTGCCTTAGCTCTCTTTTCTTGTGCTTGCACTGATGAAGGTTCATCCTCATTCATCACCACTATGTTATCTTCAAAATCTGGGTGCAAGGGTAAATGCTCTTTGTCCAACAAGTAAGTGCCTGTGCCCATATTTGAGTTGATGAGCACCTAAATGTGTGGAGCATACCCACAAGATCTTTTCTGGTCAGCAGCTGTCCTCTTGATTGTCTCCACAATCAGACTCATGACCTTGAATTTTTGTGGTACATCAAAGATCTGCAACAAGTTGATGGAATGTCCTCTAATCATATTGTGATCTCCAGATTTGGGTAAAAGAGTATGCTTAAGATGGTGTTGATAGTAGGCAGACCAGACAACAAATAGTGTACAGATCCAAACTTGTGTGTGTCCAAAGCTTTATCTGGGATCTCTTTGTACATATTTGCCATTGAGTTGTGGTCTTTCTTCTTCTTGGCATACACATCCAAATCATCCTCATGCTCTTCTGGAGCATTGATCAACTTGGCCCATTCTTCAACAGTTGATTGGTACCTTGTACCTTCAGACATCCACACTATCCTTCCATCTGGATAGAAATGAGCAGTGGAGTAGAATTGCATGATTAGCTTATCATTCCATTTTTTGAGCTTCTGTCCAACAAACTATCAACTCCACAAGCTTTGAAGCTTTCATGTACAGCTGGGAAGTGATCTTCATTCTCATCAATGAATTCCCAATCAACCCACTTCATATCACAGACAATTGGCTTCTTGTCAAGAAGAATAGTCTCATAGAAATCTTGTTGTTCTTTGGTGTGGAATGCTACCTCTTGAGCATGCGTTGGTTTTTCCCTTTAAGAGGAAAGGGGGGGGGGGGGGGGGGGGGGGGGGGGGGGGGGGGGGGGGGGGGGGGGGGGGGGGGGGGGGGGGGGGGGGGGGGGGGGGGGGGGGGGGGGGGGGGGGGGGGGGGGGGGGGGGGGGGGGGGGGGGGGGGGGGGGGGGGGGGGGGGGGGGGGGGGGGGGGGGGGGGGGGGGGGGGGGGGGGGGGGGGGGGGGGGGGGGGGGGGGGGGGGGGGGGGGGGGGGGGGGGGGGGGGGGGGGGGGGGGGGGGGGGGGGGGGGGGGGGGGGGGGGGGGGGGGGGGGGGGGGGGGGGGGGGGGGGGGGGGGGGGGGGGGGGGGGGGGGGGGGGGGGGGGGGGGGGGGGGGGGGGGGGGGGGGGGGGGGGGGGGGGGGGGGGGGGGGGGGGGGGGGGGGGGGGGGGGGGGGGGGGGGGGGGGGGGGGGGGGGGGGGGGGGGGGGGGGGGGGGGGGGGGGGGGGGGGGGGGGGGGGGGGGGGGGGGGGGGGGGGGGGGGGGGGGGGGGGGGGGGGGGGGGGGGGGGGGGGGGGGGGGGGGGGGGGGGGGGGGGGGGGGGGGGGGGGGGGGGGGGGGGGGGGGGGGGGGGGGGGGGGGGGGGGGGGGGGGGGGGGGGGGGGGGGGGGGGGGGGGGGGGGGGGGGGGGGGGGGGGGGGGGGGGGGGTAAGGCATACTTTGTTGCCCAAGTCAGGTGATAACAAGATGATCAGAGGCCATGCAATTAATTTGCTTCACATATTTGATGTGCCTCAGAAGTTCAAAGTCATGAACCTGATTGTGGAAACAATCAAAAGGACTGCTGCTGATCAGAAGAGGAGTTGTGGGTATGCCCCACATATTTAGGAGCTTATAAACTCCAAGATGGGCACTGGCACATATCTCTTGGACAAGGAACACCTGCCCATCTACCCTGATTTTGAGGACAACACTGAGTGATGGATGAGAACGAACCATCTTCTGTGCAAGCACAAGAGAAGAAGGAGAAGGCAAGGGCTGAGAAGGCTGCTAAGAAGCCAACTGCTGAAGAGGCATCTCAAATTTTCCTGAAGAGCAAACAAGATCAGCTTGGCTACTTGATTGCCTCCACTCTAAGGATTGAGAAGGGCTTGGCCACCCTGACTCAAAACCAGGAGAGCTTGGAGAGAATCATAGAGCAGAAGTTCTATGCTCTTGATGTTAAAGGGGGGGGGGGGGGGGGGGGGGGGGGGGGGGGGGGGGGGGGGGGGGGGGGGGGGGGGGGGGGGGGGGGGGGGGGGGGGGGGGGGGGGGGGGGGGGGGGGGGGGGGGGGGGGGGGGGGGGGGGGGGGGGGGGGGGGGGGGGGGGGGGGGGGGGGGGGGGGAGAGCGCCGGCTGAGGGGGAGGTGTTTGATGATGACGCACTCGCTACCGCCGGGCTTCAGGTTGTGGACGAACCGAGCACCGGTGGCGGCGATTCTCAAGATGAGCAGCTTCTCCGGGCTATGGGTGCCAACTTTCGGAAGCTCCAGGCGCTCCACCACGCCCGCCAAGACAAGATAAGATCCAGGATGGCCGTGGTGGACAAAGAAGAAGCAGATTTCAAGGAGCGCGTTACTGAGACGCAAGCCTGGCTTCGCGATGCCCACCAGGAACTAAAGGACATCCAAGGCGAGCTGGCCCAGCGTCAACAGGAGTTCCTTCTGCAACAAGCTGATTTTGAGAAGGCCCAGGAGCTGGCGAGGGAGCAGGCCGCCAAGGAGGAGGCCGCTCGACAACAGCACCAGGCTCTACTGAACTCCCAGGAGGAGGACCTCGCCGCTCGTGAGGAGGCCCTTGCCACCGCACTCCACGGCAAAGATGAGGAGGTCGGAACGCTTGTCGCGCAGCGGACCCAAAGCTGGAGCAGAGGCACAAGGAGGCACTCAATGCCCAAGCCCTGGTCCATGCCGGCAAGGTGAAGGAGCTGGAGGTGGAGTGGGACGGGCTGACGGAATAGGCCCAGAAGCTGGCAAAGGAGAGGGACACGCTCAACGGTGCTCTGGTTTAGGCGCAGGGCGCAGTTGAAAGTGCAACTATCCCTGGGTGGTTTTGGTAATGATTAACAACATACAACTCATTGAGCTAACACTATTTCAAGATAAATATTTCAGGAAAGCTCAATGATTGGCATGGCATGGATTAGAAAGTGGACCCCTCAAAATGCTAAGGACAAAGGATTGGCTCAAGCTCAAAGCACAAGACTCTACATTTTATTTTTAGTGATCCAAGATCACATTGAGTCCATAGGAAAAGCCAATACTATCAAAAGGGGGTGAGGTGTTGCTTAATGAGTTTCTTGCTCAAAATGCTTAGTGATATGCTCCAAAAACCCTCAACTACTTTCTCATATCCACATATGTCCCAAACCAAAAGTCAAACTCGGCCCCACCGAAACTTTCTATCCGGCGCCACCGAGTTTTCTTGACATAGCCACTGCCATAAACCCTAGTCACTTCGGTCTCACCGATAGGGATCTCGGTCTCACCGAGATGGGATTGCAAACTCTCTGTTTCCCTTCGTAATGTTTTGGTCTAACCGAGATGAGCGATCAGTCCCACCGAGTCTACAATGCAAACTCTCTGTTTCCTTTTCGTAACGCTTCGGTCCCACCGAGACAAGCGAATCGGTCCCACCGAGTTTGCCTGACCAACTCTCTGTTTGGCTATTACCAAATCGGTCCCACCGAGTTTGTGTAATCGGTCTCACCGAGATTACGTTATGCCCTAACCCTAATGAAATTGGTCCCACCGAGTTGACATATCGGTCCCACCGAAAATCCTAACGTTCACATTTTGAGCTAAATCGGTTGCACCGAGTTTTCTGATTCGGTCCCACCGAGTTTGGTGATTTGTGTGTAACGGTTGGGGGGGGGGGGGGGGGGGGGGGGGGGGGGGGGGGGGGGGGGGGGGGGGGGGGGGGGGGGGGGGGGGGGGGGGGGGGGGGGGGGGGGGGGGGGGGGGGGGGGGGGGGGGGGGGGGGGGGGGGGGGGGGGGGGGGGGGGGGGGGGGGGGGGGGGGGGGGGGGGGGGGGGGGGGGGGGGGGGGGGGGGGGGGGGGGGGGGGGGGGGGGGGGGGGGGGGGGGGGGGGGGGGGGGGGGGGGGGGGGGGGGGGGGGGGGGGGGGGGGGGGGGGGGGGGGGGGGGGGGGGGGGGGGGGGGGGGGGGGGGGGGGGGGGGGGGGGGGGGGGGGGGGGGGGGGGGGGGGGGGGGGGGGGGGGGGGGGGGGGGGGGGGGGGGGGGGGGGGGGGGGGGGGGGGGGGGGGGGGGGGGGGGGGGGGGGGGGGGGGGGGGGGGGGGGGGGGGGGGGGGGGGGGGGGGGGGGGGGGGGGGGGGGGGGGGGGGGGGGGGGGGGGGGGGGGGGGGGGGGGGGGGGGGGGGGGGGGGGGGGGGGGGGGGGGGGGGGGGGGGGGGGGGGGGGGGGGGGGGGGGGGGGGGGGGGGGGGGGGGGGGGGGGGGGGGGGGGGGGGGGGGGGGGGGGGGGGGGGGGGGGGGGGGGGGGGGGGGGGGGGGGGGGGGGGGGGGGGGGGGGGGGGGGGGGGGGGGGGGGGGGGGGGGGGGGGGGGGGGGGGGGGGGGGGGGGGGGGGGGGGGGGGGGGGGGGGGGGGGGGGGGGGGGGGGGGGGGGGGGGGGGGGGGGGGGGGGGGGGGGGGGGGGGGGGGGGGGGGGGGGGGGAGTTGTTCTTCAGGTTTAGGCACTTGTTCTACATGAACAGAGTACAGTAAGACACAAGAATATAATACTTAAAAATAGAAAATGAGCTCATAGACCTTACCACATTCTTGGTTCGGGACCAGTACAGAAAAGGCGTTCCCAGTCATCGTCTAGTAAATGTGTCTCAGGAGAACGTAAGGGAATTTGATGAGTTTCTTTGCCGGTGAAGTACATTTTCTTCAGGTAATTCCAATACTGCGACCAAGCATTCTTGAAGATAGCAGAGGTATTAGCACAGGTTACCTCATCCCGAGTTTCCAAATCGGTCCTTCTCTATAGAGAAAAATGGGGAAATTTGCTGTATTATAACCATCATGGAAGTAGGATGTATGGGAGGAAGCAAAGTAATTGCCATGAATAACATTACTTACACATAACACCTGGACAAACACCTGCAACTAGCATTTTCCTTCATCTTCAGTATAATATTTCCAAGATGGGAAGATGCGCACATACGATTTAACAACATCAAATGCGATAGATGCGAAACTACGACTAGCTGGTTGTGCTTCCTCCACAGGAATAGGCATACTAACTGGTGGAGTTGGGGTTCGCCATGATAGTACTGGCCCTTTGGGCACTGGAGCTGCCTTACTAACTGCTCTTGTTTGGGAGCTCTATGGTGGAGATGGTGCTGTGTCAACAGGAACTGGGTTAATATCGGCTGGGGTTGGGGTTAGATTGGGTGAAGCTGGTTCTCTGTCCATCGCAGTAGGGGTACAATCTGCGAGAGTTTGGGTTATGTGTGGTAGGGCTGGTTCTTGTGCATGTACAACCGGGGTTCTATCTCCACCAAGAGGTAGCACTATTTTACTTGAAGACTGTGTTTTTAGTCCACTAGATACTGGCATCACCCGCTCCAATTCAAATGGCTGATAAACAGGAAACATAGTTGAATGTACAGACATTGTATGAGAGACAGATGCAATAGATAGTGTGGAAAAAAGAGGGCATGAAATAGTTGACATGTATATTGTTTAACTAAAACGGATAGCATGAAATAATTTCACATATATGATGTCTATCTAAACTGGATAGCATAGCATAACATAATTCAAAGATATGATGAATAACAAAACATGATCGCATGACATAATTCACCTACATGTTATCTAAGTAATCAGGATCGCATCATTTAATTCACATATGTGATTTATATGCTAAACAGAGGGCGACACACTTCAAATCATATCAGTTCAAGACAAAGCAACAGTGAAAGAATACAAAGCGTGGGAAACTACACGGCACAACAAGATTTCAGATGGGTACCACGGGTCTACATGTACAACAACACTATTGGCTCTGTTGTGATGCTAGTAATGTGCATGATATGCAAGTCAACTGTACACACAATTGAAATTGAAATCAACAGAGCTATTGATAAGAGCAAACCTGTTAAAGAAACATGCGTGAACATACCTGCTGTGCCATTGGAGTTTCGATTGGATCCTTCAATTTAAAAATAAGTTTGTATGAGTAAATATAGTGATACAAGAGCAAAGCAATCATAGTTAAAAAAGGCGCGCCTAAGCGAGCGCTTAAGCGTGCCTAGGCTCTAGGCGTTGGCAAAACGCATTGCGCATAACTATGCTTAATCTGTGCATAACTGCGCATAAGCATGCGCTTTGGTCAGTAAAGCGCAAGGCAGTGGCAAAACACACAATTAACGCCTAGCGCTTTTTTGAACTATGATAGCAATGGGGGGGGGGGGGGGGGGGGGGGGGGGGGGGGGGGGGGGGGGGGGGGGGGGGGGGGGGGGGGGGGGGGGGGGGGGGGGGGGGGGGGGGGGGGGGGGGGGGGGGGGGGGGGGGGGGGGGGGGGGGGGGGGGGGGGGGGGGGGGGGGGGGGGGGGGGGGGGGGGGGGGGGGGGGGGGGGGGGGGGGGGGGGGGGGGGGGGGGGGGGGGGGGGGGGGGGGGGGGGGGGGGGGGGGGGGGGGGGGGGGGGGGGGGGGGGGGGGGGGGGGGGGGGGGGGGGGGGGGGGGGGGGGGGGGGGGGGGGGGGGGGGGGGGGGGGGGGGGGGGGGGGGGGGGGGGGGGGGGGGGGGGGGGGGGGGGGGGGGGGGGGGGGGGGGGGGGGGGGGGGGGGGGGGGGGGGGGGGGGGGGGGGGGGGGGGGGGGGGGGGGGGGGGGGGGGGGGGGGGGGGGGGGGGGGGGGGGGGGGGGGGGGGGGGGGGGGGGGGGGGGGGGGGGGGGGGGGGGGGGGGGGGGGGGGGGGGGGGGGGGGGGGGGGGGGGGGGGGGGGGGGGGGGGGGGGGGGGGGGGGGGGGGGGGGGGGGGGGGGGGGGGGGGGGGGGGGGGGGGGGGGGGGGGGGGGGGGGGGGGGGGGGGGGGGGGGGGGGGGGGGGGGGGGGGGGGGGGGGGGGGGGGGGGGGGGGGGGGGGGGGGGGGGGGGGGGGGGGGGGGGGGGGGGGGGGGGGGGGGGGGGGGGGGGGGGGGGGGGGGGGGGGGGGGGGGGGGGGGGGGGGGGGGGGGGGGGGGGGGGGGGGGGGGGGGGGGGGGGGGGGGGGGGGGGGGGGGGGGGGGGGGGGGGGGGGGGGGGGGGGGGGGGGGGGGGGGGGGGGGGGGGGGGGGGGGGGGGGGGGGGGGGGGGGGGGGGGGGGGGGGGGGGGGGGGGGGGGGGGGGGGGGGGGGGGGGGGGGGGGGGGGGGGGGGGGGGGGGGGGGGGGGGGGGGGGGGGGGGGGGGGGGGGGGGGGGGGGGGGGGGGGGGGGGGGGGGGGGGGGGGGGGGGGGGGGGGGGGGGGGGGGGGGGGGGGGGGGGGGGGGGGGGGGGGGGGGGGGGGGGGGGGGGGGGGGGGGGGGGGGGGGGGGGGGGGGGGGGGGGGGGGGGGGGGGGGGGGGGGGGGGGGGGGGGGGGGGGGGGGGGGGGGGGGGGGGGGGGGGGGGGGGGGGGGGGGGGGGGGGGGGGGGGGGGGGGGGGGGGGGGGGGGGGGGGGGGGGGGGGGGGGGGGGGGGGGGGGGGGGGGGGGGGGGGGGGGGGGGGGGGGGGGGGGGGGGGGGGGGGGGGGGGGGGGGGGGGGGGGGGGGGGGGGGGGGGGGGGGGGGGGGGGGGGGGGGGGGGGGGGGGGGGGGGGGGGGGGGGGGGGGGGGGGGGGGGGGGGGGGGGGGGGGGGGGGGGGGGGGGGGGGGGGGGGGGGGGGGGGGGGGGGGGGGGGGGGGGGGGGGGGGGGGGGGGGGGGGGGGGGGGGGGGGGGGGGGGGGGGGGGGGGGGGGGGGGGGGGGGGGGGGGGGGGGGGGGGGGGGGGGGGGGTGATGCCTGGTTAAACAGGATGGCATTGCACATTTCACGTATATTATGGCTGTCTAAAAGACATGAGACTGCACAATTCCCATATATGATATAGAAACTAAACAGGTGGCATTATAGAACATGTCAAAACTAAGCAGATGACATATATGATGTCAAAAGTAGGCACTGCAAGGCAACATATGCATGATATGACTAACATCGTCATGCCAAGGTAGAGCAAACACCTTGGGGGTAAATAGGAGTGGTCAGCGGCGTCTGAATCTGCCTCAGAATAGATATCTTCCTCTGGATTATAATCTGGAGAGGGGTGGGGAGGGTTTGCCATTGAACCGACCATGGAGCGATGTCTGCATGACATTGTATTGCCGCGCAAAACTCTTCTCTTTTTCTCTACATGTTCAGCATGCCTGTGTACAATATCTGACATGCATACGAAAAAAATATGGAGAGATTATGTAAGGAGAGCATGCAAAAATTTAGAGTGATGGTAACAACCAGTGGATGGATCCAAAAATAATGATAGCAGGCTGATGATTGCTTTAATTTAATAAAAAGACAGATGATGATTGCTTTACTATTTGTTTCCCACCCAAGATGAACAACATAGGCATACCCTAGGTGAACCAGATATTAGACAGAGATATTATTCATTGCTTCCTCGATATGTGCCGTAAGACGTCAAGGCTGAAGCAGCCCCGGTGAGCCGTAAGACGTCAAGGCTGAACCAGCACAAGACAGACATCGTCAATCTCAAGTGGGATTCTAATAGCATCTCCAATAGATGATGTAAAATAGATGTAAAATTTACATCACCAAAAACCACCTGACTACAACAGATGAGGTAAATACTGTTGACTCTGAACTTAACTGTCGAAACTGAAATTTACTGTGGAATCTGAATGTTACTGTCGAAACTCAACGCAATGGTAGCAGAGAGGCACTTGACATGTAGTTTAGGGAGGGCCTGCAGTTCATCTTCAACCTGCACCCCCCCTGAGCCGCCAACCACCAGGGGGGGGGGGGGGGGGGGGGGGGGGGGGGGGGGGGGGGGGGGGGGGGGGGGGGGGGGGGGGGGGGGGGGGGGGGGGGGGGGGGGGGGGGGGGGGGGGGGGGGGGGGGGGGGGGGGGGGGGGGGGGGGGGGGGGGGGGGGGGGGGGGGGGGGGGGGGGGGGGGGGGGGGGGGGGGGGGGGGGGGGGGGGGGGGGGGGGGGGGGGGGGGGGGGGGGGGGGGGGGGGGGGGGGGGGGGGGGGGGGGGGGGGGGGGGGGGGGGGGGGGGGGGGGGGGGGGGGGGGGGGGGGGGGGGGGGGGGGGGGGGGGGGGGGGGGGGGGGGGGGGGGGGGGGGGGGGGGGGGGGGGGGGGGGGGGGGGGGGGGGGGGGGGGGGGGGGGGGGGGGGGGGGGGGGGGGGGGGGGGGGGGGGGGGGGGGGGGGGGGGGGGGGGGGGGGGGGGGGGGGGGGGGGGGGGGGGGGGGGGGGGGGGGGGGGGGGGGGGGGGGGGGGGGGGGGGGGGAGCACCGTTGGCGCCGGGAGGTCGAGTTAAGGAGAAGGTGCAATGTGATGAGTGTACAACCTCTTTGCTGGCGCCGAGTAGGCCTCGGCTTCGTCCGAGGAGTCGGTGAGGATGCTGCGGTTGTGGTGGAGCAGGTTAAGGCGGTGCTGTGGGGATGGAGCAGCCGCGATAGACGAGGCGATCGTTGGAGCAGCTCCTTGGAGGTGGAGGACAGGGCGGCTGAACCGGCAGGACGGCGAGATGGACGACGGATCCTCATCCGGGGAGGTGGACGAGGGACATTGAGCTATTGCCGTGGACGACGTCATCGGGGAAGAGGCTCCGGCTAGGCAGCGGTGACGTGGTGGACGACGGAGGGTGGGGTTTCGCGGCTGGAGAGGAGAGGTTATGGCGGCCTAGGATTTTGAATGGCGAAAAGGGGGCGATGGGAGGGGGTGAAGCATGACATAGGGACGCGCTTGTCCAAAATGGAGGGTGTGTTACAAAAGTAGCCCCCACCGATTTGAACTAGCGGCCCTTTCGGCTCAGGGTTAGAAGGGGGATTTCGCGTGTTGGGATTTGGCAGCTGGAGGGAGTTTTCGCGCGCGTTTTAATTTCGGGATAGCAAGGCGCGGGTTGTGAAGGCGCCAGTTTTGGGAGCACGATATCTGAATTTTCGGGATATAACAAGGCGCGGATTGAATTTTAGGGACAAGCCTAACGTGTAATATTGTACTTGTACGTACCAAATCAATTCGCACTTCCCTCAACCAAAAATAAAACGAAAAAAATAAAACTATTCACACCACACAAAGAGAGAGTCTTGCCCCGTTTTACTATAAAAATGCTATTCAAAGCTACTCCCTCCTTCCATCTATATAGGGCCTAATGCGTTTTTTGATGCTAACTTTGACCAAATATTAGAGCAATGATATACGACATGCAACTTACACAAAAGCACACCGTTAAATTCGTCTGTGAAAGGTTCTTTCAATGATATAATTTTCACATTGTGCATGTCATGTACTATTAATCTTGTTAACAGTCAAAGGCGGTCTTAAAAATCTCATTACGCCCTATATAGATGGAAGGAGGGAGTATGAATCCATGTTATGTCCGATTAAATTTTTTTGCTTACTGTATAATGCATGTAACCTACTCATACCAACATTTTAGTGCATTCCAAATGTCTATACTACTGCTGCAATTCGAACTAAATTTGAATTTGTTTCTCTATTTTAATAAGAATCTACAATCATGATTGTTGCCAACTTCAACCATCATAGTTTCCTTGCTATCCGCCAGATATAAATCGGACGGCCAATAATGCAGGATGGCAGGCACACCATCATCAACAACTCCATTTTTTTATAAGAGTAGAGATAAAATATATTAAATGTAGTATAACATGTTCATAACCACACCATGTGTATCACCGCTATATATATTCACAGATGCGTCGGTTTGAAACACTATGACAAATTCTTCAAATATCCGAATTCGCTTTTTATAGTGAAGTATATATGATCTCTATTCGTCTTTTACACCCACACAACCCTATTATCTTTGTAGCTAGCGCTAACTTTCTCTTATGCATGCACACACCCGCATCCCTCTCACCCTCCCTCGGCATTCTCTAGCTCCATCGCGCAAATTCGTCTTTTCACTTTAGG
>JAAAWM010008721.1:0-16241 GCA_036873465.1 Thinopyrum obtusiflorum
GTTGTTAGTCATTGTGTAAAAATTTCAAGGTTTTACCACGTTCTGAATTTCCATAAGAATTTAGACAATGATAGAAAACTTTCTGTTTTCAAAACAGCAACATATAGACATGCAAAATAAGCATGGTAAAGGCTATACTTGACCTTTTTATTGAAATAAAAGATGAAAAACATTACTCTAAGTAACAGCAAGTAACTACTAATAAAAGAAAATGACGCTCCAAGCAAAACTCATATCATGTGACGAATAAAAATATAGCTCAAAGTAAGGTTACCAATAATGTTGGAGACGAAAGAGGGGATGCCTTCCGGGGCATCCCCAAGCTTAGTTTATTGGATCTTCCTTGAATATTACCTTGGGGTGCCTTGGTATGCTGACTATGCTAATTATATTGTTGCTAAATACATACCACCTAATTTCACATACCAACAAAAGAAAAAATTCTTCTATGATTTGAGATACTACTTTTGGGATGACCCACATCTTTATAAAGAAGGAGTAGATGGTATTATTAGATGTTGTGTACCTGAGCATGAACAGGAACAAATCCTACGGAAATGTCACTCCGAAGCTTATGGAGGGCATAATGCGGGAGATAGAACTGCTCACAAGGTATTGCAATCTGGTTTTTATTGGCCAACTCTCTTCAAGGATGCCTGTAAGTTTGTTTTATCTTGTGATGAGTGTCAAAGAATTGGTAATATTGGTAAACGTCAAGAAATGCCTATGAATTATTCACTTGCTGTTGAACCATTTGATGTTTGGGGTTTTGATTATATGGGACCTTTTCCTTCCTCTAATGGGTATACACATATTTTGTTTGCTGTTGATTATGTTACTAAGTGGGTAGAAGCTATTCCAACTAGTAGTGTTGATCACAACACTTCCATTAAAATGCTTAAAGAAGTTATTTTCCCGAGGTTTGGAGTCCCTAGATATTTAATGACTGATGGTGGTTCACACTTTATTCATGGTGCTTTCTGTAAAATGCTTGCTAAATATGATGTTAACCATAGAATTGCATCACCTTATCATCCTTAATCTAGCGGTCAAGTTGAACTTAGCAATAGAGAAATAAAACTAATATTACAAAAGACTGTTAATAGGTCCCGAAAGAATTGGTCTAAGAAATTGGATGATGCACTTTGGGCCTACAGAACAGCATATAAAAATCCTATGGGTATGTCTCCCTATAAAATGGTTTATGGAAAAGCTTGTCATCTACCTCTTGAGTTAGAACATAAAGCACATTGGGCAATTAAAGAACTCAACTATGATTTCAAACTTTCGAGTGAAAACAGGTTATTTGATATTAGCTCATTGGATGAATGGAGAACCCAAGCTTATGAAAATGCAAAACTATTTAAAGAAAAAGTTAAAAGATGGCATGACAAAAGAATCCAAAAGCGGGAATTCAAAGTAGGAGAACATGTTCTTTTGTACAACTCTCGTTTTAGGTTCTTTGTAGGCAAACTTCAATCCAAATGGGAAGGACCGCATGTTATCGAGGAGGTTTATCGTTCTGGAGCCATCAAGAGCAATAATGCCGAAGGTACTAACCCGAAGGTAGTCAATGGGCAAAGAATTAAGCACTATATCTTAGGTACGCCCATTAATGTTGAAAGCAATATTATTCAAATCATGACACCGGAGGAACACATAAAAGAAACCTTCCGGAGCACTCCAGAATACTAAAAAAAGAGGAGGTACGTGATACGGTAAGTAAACGGACTCCAAAAAATCCGCAAAAATATTTTTTGTCAGTTTTGGAATATTACAAAAATTTGGAAAATAAGAAACAACCAGGAAGGCAACCTAGGAGGGCACAAGACACCAGGGCGCACCTGGGCCCCCTGGCGCGCTCAGGTGGGTTGTGCCCACCTCGGGAACCTTCCCGACTCCGTTTTCCTCTCTTTTGCTTGTTTCCCAAGATAAAAAAAATCTTTATATACCCCCCGAACGTATTGGCCATTGTATCACGGAGAAATCTTGTGTTCTTCTTTCTCGCTGTTTTTCTGTCAGATATGAAAATATGTCATCTCAAAATTCGGAGGAAGAGAGCCCTATTTCTTACCAGCCTTTGGATCCAAATATCTTCAAGAAGACTTTTCCCTATATGTGGTTTACAAATGAGGAGGATGAAAATGAACCTATCCCTCCTCGTTTCCTGCATGAGAGCAAGGAAGCGTTATGCAAGAAGATATTAAAGCTTGAGCTGGAGAATGAGGATATGAGGGAGGACAACTTTAGCCTCCGAAGCAAGCTGGATAAGCTCACTACTACATCATCACCACCACCACCATCATCTTCCTCGCCAAAGGAGACTTGAGTTCATGGTATGGGCACTCCCCTTGGCTTGTGCCAAGCTTGTGGGAGGTGCCCCAGTATCGTATCACCACCACTATCTTTGCCTTTATCTATTTTAGTTCGATCTTTAGTTATCTTATGAGTTAGTTGAATAAAAGTTTAGTTCGATCAGTTTTTGAGTGCTTGCTTAGTGATCTACCTATCTATGTAATCGTGTGCGAGATATATAATAAAGTTTAGTTTGAGTTTTTGTTTCTTTACTTTCTTGTTGCAATAAAATAAAAAGAAATAAAGGAAAAAGATCATATGCTAATCTCATGGTAAGTAATGACATCACATAAGGAAAAGTATAAGTGGTAAAAATTGTTGGAGATTGACAAACATAGCATTAGTCAATAATGCAACTCATGAAAGAATTAATAAGGAAAGAGAAGATTCACATGCAAATATACTATCTTGGACATCTTTTATGATTGTGAGCCCCCATTAAATATTATATGTCAAAATTGTTAACGTTGGACAAGGAAGACAACATAATGAGTTATGCTCATTCATATCCACATAGAAGTTATATTGTTATAGATCCTTCAACATGTGGTGCTTGCTCAATATCTTTGCTAGCCAAAAATTCCGCACTAAGTAGAGATACTACTTGTGCATCCAAAAACCTTAAACCCAAATTCATGCCTTGAGAGTCCACCATACCTACCTATGGATTGAGTAAGATCCTTCAAGTAAGTTGTCATCGGTGTAATAAGGCAATAAAAATTGCTTCTAAATGTGTTGGATCATTTAGTGTAAGAGAAAATTGAGCGTTGTACGAACTTGTGATGGCAAAATAATAAAAGCGACATACTCCATAACAAAGGTTGCTATCATAAGGGGCAATACAACGTGACGTTCTTTTGCATTAAGGGGTTTGGCATACAAACAAAAAGAGCATGGCAACCTCTGCTTCCCTCTGCGAAGGGCCTATCTTTTACTTTTATGTATTAACTTTTATGCAAGAGTCAAAGTATTCTTCCCTATTCCTTTTTATTTTCTCTTTTGGCAAGCAACATGTGGTGAGGAAAGATCTAGGCACATATATCCATTTGGATGTGAGTGAGCATGAGTTATTATTGTTGACATCACCCTTGAGGCGAATACATTGGGAGGCGAAACTATAAGCCCCTATCTTTCTATGTGTCTGGTTGAAACTTTTTGTTCATGGGTATGCTTTGAGTGTTAGCAATCATAGAAGACCAAAGGATGGTTGAGCATGTGGACTTGCCAAAAGGCTCCGACACATGACCCTTCCTGAAAGTATGATGAATTGTAGTTGCAAAGTTGACTGAGAACATAGTTTGTTGGTTTTCAACAAGGTTTATGCTTTATACTTCAATGTTGTGATGAATTGTTACTTGTTCATGAGAAGTTATATGATAAAAGTGTGTGATAAAGTTTTATGTTGAAGTTCTTTGCTGTTATAATAATAATCATGATGCTTCTATGTCCGTATTTTGTTTTTATCGACACCTCTCTCTAAGCATGTGGACATGTTTTTCGATATCGGTTTTTCGCTTGAGGACAAGCGAGGTCTAAGCTTAGGGGAGTTGATACGTCCATTTTGCATCATGATTTCCTACTGCTATTTATAATGTTTTTATGCATAATAATGCTTTTTGGAGTATTTCTAATGCCTTTTCTCTCATAATGTGCAAGGTTTGTACAAAGAGGGAGAAAGCCGGCAGCTGGAATTCTGGACCTGAAAAAGCTACGTCAGAGTTACGTATTCTGCACATCTCTAAATGAGCTGAAAATTTACGAAGAATTGTTTTGGAATATATGGAAAATAATGGAGCAAATAACCACTAGAAGGGGCCACCCTGGTGAGCACAAGACACCAGGGCGTGCCTGGGCCCCCAGGCGCGCCTTGGTGGGTTGTTGCCCTCCTCGGCCCACCTCCGGTGCCCGTATTTTGGTATATAGGTCATTTTGACCTAGAAAAAATAAAGAGAGGACTTTCGGGATGAAGCGCCACAGTCTCGAGGTGGAACTTTGGTAGGAGCACTTTTGCCCTTCGGCGGAGCGATTTCGCCGGGGGAACTTCCCTCCCGGAGGGGGAAATCATCGCCATCATCATCACCAACAACTCTCCCATCTTTGGGAGGGCAATCTTCATCAACATCTTCAACATCACCATCTCCTCTCAAACCTAGTTCATCTCTTGTGTTCAATCTTTGTACCGGAACCTTAGATTGGTACATGTAGGTGACTAGTAGTGTTGATTACATCTTGTAGTTGATTACTATATGGTTTATTTGGTGAAAGATTATATGTTCAGATCCATTATGCTATTTAATACCCCTCTAATCTTGAGCATGATTATCATTTGTGAGTAGTTACTTTTGTTCTTAAGGTCACAGGAGAAGTCATGTTGCAAGTAATCATGTGAACTTGATATGTGTTCGATATTTTGATGATATGTATGTTGTGATTCCCTTAGTGGTGTCATGTGAACGTCGACTACATGGCACTTCACCATATTTGGGCCTAAGGGAATGCATTGTGGAGTAGTTATTAGATGATGTGCTAGAGTGATAGAAGCTTAAACCCTAGTTTATGCGCTACTTCGTAAGGGACCGATTTGGACCCAAAAGTTTAATCCTATGGTTAGATTTTATCTTAATACTTCTCTCGTAGTTGCGGATGCTTGCGTGGGGGTTAATCATAAGTAGGAGGCTTGTTCAAATAAGAACATCACCTAAGCACCGGTCCACCCACATATCAAATCATCAAAGTAGCGAACACAAATCAAACCAACATGATGAAAGTAGCATGGTGAAATTCCCGTGTACCCTCAAGAACGCTTTGCTTATCATAAGAGATTGTTTTGGCCTGTCCTTTGCCACAAAAGGATTGGGCTACCTTGCTGCACTTTATTTATCATTACTGTTACTTGCTCGTTACAAATTATCTTGCTACCAAACTACCTATTACCGACTATTTCAGTGCTTGCAGAAAAAACCTTGCTGAAAACCACTTGTCATTTCCTTCTGCTCCTCGTTGGGTTCGACACTCTTACTTATCGAATGGACTACAATTGATCCCCTATACTTGTGGGTCATCAGTTATCATGTTGGGAGTTGACACTAGTGAAACCAATGGACCCTAGGCTTTGTTTCCAAGCATTGCAAAGCTCATTTCAGTCATGTTTCCATATTGTTACCTTTATTGTTTTCAAATATCCAAAAAATACAAAAATTATTACCGCCATCCATATTGTTTATATACCATCCAATTTATCAATATATTCGCCGAACTAGTGCACCTATATATACAATTGACAACTGTATTAGGTGTCCTAGGTGTCGGTGTCAAAACCGACGGATCTCGGGTAGGGGGTCCCGAGCTATGGATCTTGGATCAATGGGGAACAGGAGACGAAGGAGACGATGTTTACCCAGGTTCGGGCTCTCTCGAGGAGATAAACACTAAGTCCTACTTGATTATATTTATGTGTATATGATGGTTACAGAGTCGATCTACCACGAGATTAGATGAACTAAACCCTAGGTGAGTAGGATGATGGATCTTCTTCTAGCCTCTAAGGACTAAACCCTCTGGTTTATATAGACACCAGGGGTACTAGGGTTACACATGGTCGGTTACAACAAGGGAATAAACATGCCGATTCTTCCGTTTTGACTTGGTGGACACCCCAAGGCTTCGAAGGTTTCCTATCCGGACACGGAGTCGCCTTATAGCTTGGCCTTCTAGTAGTCACAGAACAACACACTTGTCCGGGCCATAAGAGATAGGCCGGCAGCCCGAGGACCCCTTAGTCCAGGACTCCCTCAGTAGCCCCCGAACTAACCCCCAATGCCGGGGTCCAGGATCCTCAGTGGCCTCGCGCGTCAAAAGTCTCCGGCTTGCGGGGTGAGTTCCTCTTCCTTTCTATGTTTGGTTGACTTTAGTTCGGCCACCGATGACTCCCAAATTTGTTGCAATGTCGCGGGGCCCACCGTATTAACTTTCCTGTCTAGGGTTAAGGACGCCCTTCGATTTTCATGTGGCAGAAGAAGGTAGACGGTCCAGTAGTCCTTTATAGAAATGCCCCTCATGGGACAGGTAAGAAGTGCTTATTAAGCAGGCCAGGAGCGTGATGGGTAACACATTCCATCCCCAAACCATTGAGAGGCGAAAAAAACCCAGAGAGCTCTGAAAAATGGCGAGCGCACCAGGATCCTGCTCACACCCCCATGGCCCTGTCCCGGGCGACTGGGCAAGCTATTCAGTCTCCCGCTTCCAATTAAGAAGCCTCGAGACGCAAGGGTATCTTCCTGCCTTAGATCTCGCACCCACTCACCCATTCGCAGAAAACGTCCCTGCTCCACGCAAGGAAGAAAGGGTATGCTTTGTGCCTTTCCTCTTACGAGGCTTGGGCTTTCCCATTCACCCCTTCCTGAGGGGTTTGCAAGAATTTTATGAGATCCAGCTTCACCATCTTACCCCTGGATCTATTATGCACATCTCGGGCTACGTCGCCCTTTGCGAGATGTTCCTGGGATGCGAGGCCCATTTCGAGTTATGGAGAAAATATTTCTGCCTCGTTCCTCGCACTCAGGGAAGGACAATCTTGGAAGTTGGTGGAGCCAAAGTATGGCGCATAGCCGGGATGGGGTATCCAGTCGTGACCCCAAAGAAAGATTTCGAAGAGTGGACCTCATAATGGTTTTATATCGAAGACGTCCCCCTATTCAAGCCAGCTCTGAGGGGTCTGCCCGAATACTCAGACGCTCCTTTAAAGAAGCGATTTAATTGGCTGCCGAAAAGCCCTTCTCAAGAGGAAAGCACCGAGGTACAATGTCTGGCCACCAAGGTGAAGTTGTTAGCTCACATCAAGTTAACTATCATTGATGTGATGGCTGCTGCCATTACTCGATGCGTTCAACCTCTTCAACAGAGGATGCACCCCCTGTGATGTTACAACGGGACAAACGACACGACCCATTATAAACGGAAGGGGCCTGACAACCAGGCTGCAATGGCAACCATACTAGCCAATCTCTTCAAGGGATAAGAAGAAGAGTTTGCCCGCCTAAGGAACAAGGACGGCTATTTGAGCTATAATCCCATCAAATGGGTAAGTTCAACTTTATTTTCATAGTCCAGACATTACGTCTGTGTTTGTTGATCAAATCTTCCACTTTTTCAAACAGAATTGGAGGCACTGGGTCGAGACAGTCAACTGCCCCCTCCTCAACCAGAGAGCTATTCCCGTGATGAGGACCCAGGATTCCACGATAACCCAGAGACGTCAATCGATTTTGAGGATGGGATCTTTTACTAGGAGAGCCTTGACGGCTCCAAGGTGGCCCTTCTGGCCGATCACCACGGGACCCTTCCCTCTTCTGCTATAAGTAGCGAGAAGGCCTCTTACCGAAAAGGGTGTTCACCTCGTGTCATTCCGAGTATGCTGACTTCTACTCCCAAGGGCTGCCACACCACACGTCGAATACCAATGAGAGCGACGTCGACTGCATCGGCACCAACCAATGGCAGAGCTCCCAAGCGCATGGTTGCCACAGGAGTTACATCGACCGCACCCCCGACCAAGAGGTAATACACTTGGGTTTATAGTTCAGTCATTATTGTGCCCGATGCGGGTACTCATAATCTTTGCTGAGACCTACAAAAAATGTGTGCCGCCACTACCATCCGAAGACGTCAAAGAGGCGTTGGGGGGTAATCCCGAACCGAGGTCCTCGGCAAGGGCCAGGGTCAATGCAGAGGTTCCTGCCGCAGACCAGCTTCCAGAGGATCATGAGGATGTCTCGGTTACCAATTCCGAAGTCAAAAGTGAGATGAATCACCGATGGCGGAAGGAGTCACTGCGTCATTCTGTGTTTTCCGAACAGGAGTTAAGTGCGCTTAATTCGGTGGACGCATACCTTGGAGCCGCCCAAGCCGGACTTGAGGGAGTTGCCGACCTTGTATCGAACAATATGCAGGTACGTGACTGGCTTTTGATAATCGAACACAAATACTAACCTAGTAGCCCCCGAGCCTTAATTTGGGTGGGACGGCCGACTTAAGGGTCTTAATGTGCATATATTCATGACATGGTGTAGGCCTCGAGGGAACAAAACAAGAAACAGGCTGAGGACCTTGAGCTAAACCGAACACAGTTGGCAGCTGCAAAGGCCGAACTGGAGGAGGTCAAAAAGTTCACCAGGGACACGCATGGTGAGCGAAAAGTTTTTTAACATACATAAATTGTTTTAGGGCGCCTCTTTTTAACAAAAGGGTGCCTTGTCATAGCTGAGTCCATAAGTCAACTACAGAAGGACCTGGACGTGGCCAAAGAGTCGCAAAGGTACGCTGAATCACAGCACGAAGCTAGCCTCCGGGTACTAACCCGAAGTCATGAGGAAAAGAACAAATTCAAAGCAGAAAACCAGCGACAGGCCGAGTAAATAGAGAGATTAAAAACTAAACTGGCGCAAGCCCTCATGGAGAACCAGAGATTGAAAGGTGGCATGTTTGGTAAGTGAAATTTCAACTTGTAATCACGTGGAGTATCTGTATTATGCGAATATAAGAAACATGCCATGTCTCTTGTTAGGTCTCCTGACCGGGCGTCCCGAACAAGAAGCTAGCTCATTCGGAGGGAACCTGTTAAAGGAACTGTCCATCGTACACGAGCGAGCTCGGAAAGCTATGAAGTGCATCGTCAAGGCATTATGGCCGACCGAGACGCCTCCAGAGGGGATGGCCGAATTGGCCAATCGATTTAAAGGAGCTCGATGTCACTTTGAGCTATGGAAAATATCGGCTTGTCAATAAGGAGCGAGGGAGGCATGGGCAATGGTGAAGACCCATTTTACCAAACTCGGCCCAGAGCATTTGGCTGGAGTTGGGCCGGTAGGGCCGGATGGGCAGGAAGTGCCGCTTCATTTGGTATATGACCAAGTAATGCCAGACGCCAAACACTCACAAGAAGATTGCTCCCTGGATACCATAATAGATAATCTTGACCAGAAGCAGGGTGTTTGATTCTATGTATCTATCTATTTTACATCAAACAATCACCAGCAGTGCTGTAAACATTGTCTTAACCGGCCATCGGCTTCTACCTCCCCGCCATTGGCCGGGGAGTGTTCCGTACTATGCGACCCGTGGTAACAAGAAATCACTTCGGAGAACCAGGCAATCCGGCCTTTTGGTGCGAACAGACAAAACATGCAAGGGGAGTTATGTTATATTACTATTTAATGTAAGAAACATCTTCCAACGAAAATAGTTCCTCCATGGGTTCCTTTCTTTGGGTTGTTATGTTGACCGTAGGCGTTATAACCAAATACCCGTAGTATGCAGGTGATGGTTTCTTCGGGGAAATAAACCCGGATGTTTGGTGATGATCACCAATATTTTCACTTCCCTCGTGGCCGACCAATTATGTTCTTAAGAACGCTAGCTTTCGGCTTCACCCGTCTGAGGTACGTATCCGGGTAATCCGGTCGTAACAATCACAGAGGTGCTCCCTTTACCCTCTAGCCGAACAATCGGGAACGTAGAGGGTAAGCATAGGTGTTGGAAATATGCCCTAGAGGCAATAATAAAGTGGTCATTATTATATTGCCTTAATCATGATAAAGGTTTATTATTCATGCTATAATTGTATTGATCGGAAACTTAAATACATGTGTGAATACATAAACAAATACCAAGTCCCTAGTAAGCCTCTACTAGACGAGCTCGTTGATCAAAAGATGGTTAAGATTTCCTGACCGTAGACATGAGTTGTCATTTGATAATGGGATCACATCATTAGGAGAATGATGTGATGGACAAGACCCATCCGTTAGCATAGCATATGATCGATCAGTTTATTGCTACTGCTTTCTTAATGTCAATTACATGTTCCTTCGACCATGAGATCATGCAACTCCCGGACTCTGGAGGAATGCCTTGTGTGTATCAAACGTCACTTCATAAATGGGTGATCATAAAGGTGCTCTACAGGTATCTCCGAAGGTGTTTGTTGAGTTGGCATGGATCGAGATTGGGATTTGTCATTCTGTATGACAGAAAGGTATCTCTGGGCCCTCTCGCTAATACAACATCACAAGAAGCTTGCAATCAAAGTGACTAAGGAGTTAGTTACAATATGATGTATTACGGAACGAGTAAAGAGACTCGCCGGTAACGAGATTGAACTAGGTATGGAGATACCGACGATCGTATCTCGGGAAAGTAACATACCGACAGACAAAGGGAAATATGTATGTTGTCATAAAGGTTCGACCGATAAAGATCTTTTAGAATATCTAGGAACCAATAAGGGCATCCAGGTACCGCTATTGGTTATTGACCGGAGAAGCATCTCGGTCATGTCTACATCATTCTCGAACACATAGGGTCCGCACGCTTAACGTTCGTTGACGATATAGTACTATATGAGTTATGTATGTTGGTGAGTGAATGCTGTTTGGAGTCCCGGATGAGATCACGGACATGACGAGGAGCTCTGGAATGGTCCGGAGGTAATGTTTGATATATAGAGTGATAGTATTCGGTCTCGGAAGGGTTTCGAAATACACCGGATAATTATCGGATCACCGGAAGGGGTTCCAGAAGGCCACGAGGAATTATTGGGCCAAATGGGCCAACGATGGGAGCACACCAGCCCACAAAGGGGCTGGTGCGCCCCACCTCATGGCTGCCGACCCTAGGGAAGGAAAGGAGGGTGCCTAAGGCAGGTACCCTAGGGCAGCCGCCGGCCCCCCTCCTGCCTTCTCCTCCGCACCTTAGGAAGGAAAGGGAGGGGCGCGCCTAGGCAGGCGCCTAGGGCAGCCGCCACCCCCCCTTGGGGCACGCCCAAGGCTGCCTCCCATCCCCCTCCACCTATATATATGAGAGGAGGGGAGGGGACGCCACACACCATGATTCACCAAGCCGTGTGCCGGCGCCCCCTCTCCCTCTAGTTCATCCTCCGCTCTAAATCCGTTGAGCTTGGCGAAGCCCTGCGGAAAGAGTTTCACCACCACCGTCACCACGCCGTCGTGCTGCCGGAACTCATCTACTACTTCGCCCCTCTTGCTGGACCAAGAAGGCGAGGATGTCATCGAGCTGACCGTGTGCTGAACGCAGAGGTGCCGTACGTTCGGTGCTTGATTGGAACGGATCGTGAAGGTGTACGACTACATCAACCGCATTGATAAATGCTTCCGCTTAGCGATCTACAAGGGTATGTAGATGCTCTCCCCCTCTCGTAGCTATGCATGTCCATGGATAGATCTTGTGTGTGCGTAGAATTTTTTTTGTTTTCCATGCAACGTTTCCCAACAGTGGTATCAGAGCCAGGTCTATGCGTAGATAATATGCACGAGTAGAACACAAAGGAGTTGTGGGCGGTGATGTTCATATTGCTTACCACCTATGTCTTATTTTGATTCGACGGTATTGTGGGATGAAGCGGCTCGGACCAACCTTACATGTCCACGTACATGAGGCCGGTTCCACCGACTAACATGCAACTTGTTTTGCATAAAGGTGGCTGGCAGGTGTCTGTTTCTCCCACTTTAGTTGAATCTAATTTGACTACGGCGGTCCTTGCAGAAGGTTAAATAGCAACTTGATAATCACCGTTGTGGTTTTGCATAGGCAAGAACGATTCTTGCTAGTTGCCCGTAGCAGCCAAGTAAAAATTGTAACAACAAAGTAGAGGACGTCTAACTTGTTTTTATAGGGTATGTTGTGATGTGATATGGCCAAGACGTGTTATGATATATGTTGATGTATGAGATGATCATGTTTTCTAATAAGCTCACGACTTGCATGTCGATGAGTACGACAACCGGCAGGAGCCTTAGGGTTGTCTTTAATTATTGTATGACCTGCGTGTCAATCACTAAGTGCCATGTAATTGCTTTACTTTATCGCTATGCATTAGCAATTGTTGCAGAAGCAATAGTTGGAGAGACGACCCAACACAACGATGGAGATAAAGGTGTCACACTGGTGACGATGGAGATCATGCCGTTGCTTTGGAGATGGAGATCAAAAGCACAAGATGATGATGGCCATATCATGTCACATATTTTGATTGCATGTGATGTTTATCCTTTATGCATCTTATTTTTGAAGGAAATATGCCCTAGAGGCAATAATAAAGTTGTTAGTTTATATTTCCTCATTCATGATAAAGGTTTATTATTCATGCTAGAATTGTATTGATCGGAAACTTAAATACATGTGTGAATACATAAACAAACACCGTGTCCCTAGTAAGCCTCTACTAGACTAGCTCGTTGATCAAAGATGGTTAAGGTTTCTTAACCATGGACACGTGTTGTCATTTGATAACGGGATCACATAATTAGGAGAATTATGTGATGGACAAGACCCATCCGTTAGCTTAGCATAATGATCGTTAAGTTTTATTGCTATTGCTTTCTTCATGTCAAATACATATTCCTTCGACTATGACATTATGCAACTCCCGAATACCGGAGGAATACCTTGTGTGCTATCAAACGTCACAACGTAACTGGGTGATCATAAAGATGCTCTATAGGTATCTCCGAAGGTGTTTGTTGAGTTGGCATAGATCGAGATTAGGATTTGTCACTCTGAGTATCGGAGAGGTATCTCCGGGCCCTCTCGGTAATACACATCATAAGCTTGCAAGCAAACAACTAAGGAGTTAGTCATGAGGTGATGTATTACGGAACGAGTAAAGAGACTTGCTGGTAACGATATTGAATTAGGTATGAAGATACCGACGATCGAATCTCGGGCAAGTAACATATCGATGGACAAAGGGAATTACGTATGTTGTCATAACGGTTCGACCGATAAAGATCTTCGTAGAATATGTAGGAGCCAATATGGGCATCCAGGTTCCGCTATTGGTTATTGATCGGAGAGGTGTCTCGGTCATGTCTACATAGTTCTCGAACCCGTAGGGTCCGCACGCTTAACGTTCATTGATGGTATTGTATTATATGAGTTATGTGATTTGGTGAACGAATGTTGTTCAGAGTCCTGGATGAGATCACGGACATGACGAGGAGTCTTGGAATGGTGGAGAGGTAAAGATTGATATATAGGACGATGGTATTCGGACACCGGAAGTGTTTCGGGGGTCACCGGGTACTTATCGAGTCACTGAAAGGGGTTCCGGGCACCCCCGGCAAAAGATATGGGCCTTATGGGCCAAGAGGGGAAACACACCAGCCACAAGGGGCTTGTGCACCCCCCAAATGGGCCAGCCTAGGAGGAGAAGGAAAGAGGGGAAGGGAAAGGAAAGAGTGGAATAGGATTCCCCCTTCCTTCCCTCTCCCCCCCTCTTTCCTTCCCCCTCGGGTAAATATGGCAGGGGGGCGCCACTTGGGGAGGACCCCAAGTAGGATTCGGCCTACTTGGGGCACCTCCTAGCATCCTCCCCTCTCCCTCCCACCTAGCACACCCCAGACAATTGCCTAGCCGTGTGCGGCGCCCCCTCCACCGTTTACACCCCCGGTCATATTTTTGTAGTGCTTAGGCGAAGCCCTGCGAAGATCATTTCACCATCACCGTCACCACGCCGTCGTGCTGACGGAACTCATCTACTACCTCGACGTCTTGCTGGATCAAGAAGGCGAGGGATGTCACCGAGCTGAACGTGTGCAGAATGCGGAGGTGCCGTGCGTTCGTACTTGATCGGTTAAAACGCGAAGAATTTCGACTACATCAACCGCGTTGTGAAACGCTTCCGCTTACGGTCTACGAGGGTACGTAGACACACTCTCCCCCTCGTTGCTATGCATCTCCATGGATAGATCATTGTGTGTGCGTAGAATTTTTTTTGTTTTCCATGCAACGATGCCCAACAGTGGCATCATGAGCCAGGTCTATGCGTAGATGATATGCATGAGTAGAACACAAAAAAGTTGTGGGCGGTGATGTTCATACTGCTTACCACCAACGTCTTATTTTGATTCAGCGGCATTGTGGGATGAAGCGGCCCGGACCAACCTTACATGTCCATGTACATGAGACCGGTTCCACCGACTGACATGCAACTAGTTTTGCATAAAGGTGGCTGGCGGGTGTCTGTTTCTCCTACTTTAGTTTAATCGAATTTGACTGCGGCCGGTCCTTGAAGAAGGTTAAAATAGCAAACTTGATAATTCACTGTTGTGGTTTTTGCCGTAGGTAAGAATGGTTCTTGCTAGAAGCCCGTAGCAGCCACGTAAAACTTGTAACAACAAAGTAGAGGACGTCTAACTTGTTTTTGCAGGGTATGTTGTGATGTGATATGGTCAAGACATGATGTGACATACGTTATTGTATGAGATAATCATGTTTTGTAAGTTATCGGCAACCGGCAGGAGCCTTATGGTTGTCTCTTTATTGTATGAAATTCAAACACCATGTAATTGCTTTACTTTATCGCTATGCATTAGCAATAGTTGTAGAAGAAATAGTTGGCGAGACGACCACGACGCAACGATGGAGATCAATGTGTTGAGCCGGTGACGATGGAGATCATGACGATGCTTTGGAGATGGAGATCAAAAGCATGAGATGATGATGGCCATATCATGTCACATATTTTGATTGCATGTGATGTTTATCTTTTATGCATCTTATTTTGCTTAGTACGGCGGTAGCATTATAAGATGATCCCTTCACTAAATTTCAAGGTAAAAAAGTGTTCTCCTTGAGTATGCACCGTTGCTACAGTTTGTCGTGTTGAGACACCACGTGATGATCGGGTGTGATAGACTCTACGTTCACATACAACGGGTGTAACACAGTTTTGCACATGCAGAATACTTGGGTTAAACTTGACGAGCCTAGCATGTACAGACATGGCCTCGGAACACTGGAGATCGAAAGATCGAACGTGAATCATATAGTAGATATGATCAACATAGAGATGTTCACCATTGATGACTACCCCATCTCACGTGATGATCGGACATGGGTTAGTTGATTTGGATCACGTATCACTTAGATGACTTGAGGGATGTCTATTTAAGTGGGAGTTCTTAAGTAATTTGATTAATTGAACTTAATTTATCATGAACTTAGTCCTGATAGTAGTTGCATATCTATGTAGTAGATCAATGGCCCGTGCTACCGTTCCCCTGAATTTTAATGCATTCCTAGAGAAAGCTAAGTTGAAAGATGATACTAGCAACTACACGGACTGGGTCCGTAACTTGAGGATTATCCTCATTGCTACACAGAAGAATTATGTCCTTGATGCACCGCTAGGTGAATGGCCTGCTGCAGGAGCAGAAGCTGATGTTTTGAACGTTTGGCAAGCTCGATCTGATGACTACTCGATAGTTCAGTGTGCCATGCTTTACGGCTTAGAACCGGGACTTCAAAGACGTTTTGAATGTCATGGATCATATGAGATGTTCCAAAGGTTGAAATTAATATTTCAAGCAAATGCCCGGGTTGAGAGATATGAAGTCTCCAACAAGTTCTAAGATGGAGGAGAATAGTTCTGTCAGTGAACACATACTCAAAATGTCTGGGTATTATAATCACTTGACTCAACAGGGAGTTAATCTTCCGGTTGATTGTGTAATTGACAGAGTTCTTCAATCACTGCCACCAAGCTACAAAGGTTTCGTGATGAACTATAATATGCAAGGGATGAACAAAACAATTCCCGAGTTCTTCGCAGTGCTTAAGGCCGCAGAGGTAGAAATCAAGAAGGAGCATCAAGTGTTGATGGTTAACAAGACCACTAGTTTCAAGAAAAAGGGCAAGGGAAAGAAAGGGAACTTCAAGAAGAATGGCAAGCAAGTTTCCACTCCCGGGAAGAAGCCCAAAGCTGGACCCAAGCCTGAAACTGAGTGCTTCTATTGCAAAGGAACTGGTCACTGGAAGCGAAACTGCCCCAAGTATTTGGCGGATAAGAAGGATGGCAAAGTGAACAAAGG
>JAAAWM010008722.1:0-16260 GCA_036873465.1 Thinopyrum obtusiflorum
GTGTAGATTAGTAATATATGATAGTGGTTGTATAATAGCAACTCCCTGAGATCCTTCCTCGACTATCCCATGAGAAAGTAATCCCGAGAGTAGTAGTAACAGTTTAATATTCATCATCATCACTTTGTAGTTGTCCTAGATCCGGGCACAACTCCGAGCGTCCTGTTACCGTGGACACGGCTATTCGAATAGATAACTTCCCTGCAAGGGTGCACTACTGTTACCCAACACGCTCGATTACCTCCGGCCGGACACACTAGCTGGGTAATACCCGGCCTCGGGTGATCGACACGACGCAGTCCTAGCTAGGCTCAGCAGAGAGGTCAACACGCCGGTCTAAATCATAAGTGCGAAGAGATCTTGGGCCCATCACCCTCTGCACTCCTGCACGTTGCGTGGCTGGTTGGGGTGCAGGCGCGACACTGTATACACAAGTGAAGTACCAGCCCAATCACAACGATCAGCCCGCATCTCTGAACTGCGACGTCTGAAGAGATTTCGGTCGAAAAGCGTCGTAGAGGGTCCCATAACATTTCCCCACGTGGTGGTAGTGCGTATAAGGCCAGCGGCCTACTCCGATCAAATACCCAGTTCCGTCAGGCGTATTTAGTAACTCGCAGAGACAATCAGAGTTTCTGTCGCTCCGACTTGATATCACTCGCGCGGGTACTCTTGGAGCCGACCCGTCTTTAATGTTGTTCTCTCGCGGGCACCCTTGGGGCCAGCCCAACTTTAGCAGTTTAAGTATTGCAGTATGAAATCATTTCCGTGATCGACACCTAGTGCGATCACGGCCCGACTACAAGCATGGCATACGGACAAGGCGAGGGGCCACAGATGGAATAGCAGCATAACTAACTAGGCATCATGGGATAACAGGCAATGTATCAAATACAGACGACAAAAACAGGCTATGCATCAGAATAGTTTAAAGCGAAGCAGCGGCAATTTCTAATGCAAGCAGGAGGAGGAAAGAATGGGATGTGTCGGCATGCGTAAAGGGGGATTGCTTGCCTGGAAACTCTGCAGAGAGGGGCTGATCGTCAGTCGGCTGCTCGTCGGGAGCGTGGTCGTACTCCACTGCGTCGGCGTCGGTGTCGGCGTCTATCGGGGAAGAAGGAGGGGGAGGAAACAATAAATTCACGGCAAAAATGCAAACACTATGCATGACCTGTCTAAATGATATGCAGATGAGCTATACTGCCTATCTAAATGATTTAGTTAATTTAGGGATTTATTTGGATTTATTTTATTAAGGCTGAGCACTATTCATTTATCGAATCCGGGCAAAATGTTCCATGTTCAGCTAGTTAGGAGTGATGGTCAAGCATTTTGATCACATATTTAGATTCTTCATATTTTTCTGATCATTTTACATATATAAATTATTTCAATCCGAGTTACGGTTTAAAAGATATGATTTTTCAAAGTTTAAACTAAATTCTGGAATTGTTTTAATTATTAAAATGGGATTATCCGAAACAGTGTAGTGGTGATGTCAGCATGACGCATGGCTGACGTCAGCAGTCCACAGTGCGGCTGACTGGGGTCAAACCTGACCTGTGGGTCCAGTGGGACCCACATGTCAGTGTTTGGACTAATTAATCAGGGTTAATTTAATTTATCTAACTAATTAATTAGTTAGGGTGGGGCCCAGCAGTCAGTGTCTTAGGTTAGTATTTAAGGTATTTCAATTAGACTAATTGCTACAGTAACCGGACCCGTATGGCAGTGGGCGATTAGGCTCTAATCAGCTGACTGGTGGGGCCCGCCGGTGATTTAAACTGCGCGCGCGCGCCGGCGATGCTCCGGTGACGCAGAGCACGGCGGCGGGGCTCGGGATTTGCATAGGGGCGACGGTTTCAGGCGCGGTCTGTTGCTCTCGAACGGGGACTGCACGACGCGTCCAACCGCGGCCTTGGTTCGAGCCGGGGAGGCGTTAATCGACGGCAGCGGCGACCGTGGCGGCGCCGGAGTTCGGCCACGGCTGAGCTAGAAGCAGCAGACATGGGAGCGAGGGGGAAAACGGAGGGGAAAAGCGCGGCTGCTCACATCGGTGGCCGGGAAGGCTCGGGGAAGCCGGAGGAGGACGGAGGCGAGCGGATCCACTAGTAACGGCCGCCAGTGTGCTGGAATTCTGCAGATATCCATCAGGGGGGGGGGGGGGGGGGGGGGGGGGGGGGGGGGGGGGGGGGGGGGGGGGGGGGGGGGGGGGGGGGGGGGGGGGGGGGGGGGGGGGGGGGGGGGGGGGGGGGGGGGGGGGGGGGGGGGGGGGGGGGGGGGGGGGGGGGGGGGGGGGGGGGGGGGGGGGGGGGGGGGGGGGGGGGGGGGGGGGGGGGGGGGGGGGGGGGGGGGGGGGGGGGGGGGGGGGGGGGGGGGGGGGGGGGGGGGGGGGGGGGGGGGGGGGGGGGGGGGGGGGGGGGGGGGGGGGGGGGGGGGGGGGGGGGGGGGGGGGGGGGGGGGGGGGGGGGGGGGGGGGGGGGGGGGGGGGGGGGGGGGGGGGGGGGGGGGGGGGGGGGGGGGGGGGGGGGGGGGGGGGGGGGGGGGGGGGGGGGGGGGGGGGGGGGGGGGGGGGGGGGGGGGGGGGGGGGGGGGGGGGGGGGGGGGGGGGGGGGGGGGGGGGGGGGGGGGGGGGGGGGGGGGGGGGGGGGGGGGGGGGGGGGGGGGGGGGGGGGGGGGGGGGGGGGGGGGGGGGGGGGGGGGGGGGGGGGGGGGGGGGGGGGGGGGGGGGGGGGGGGGGGGGGGGGGGGGGGGGGGGGGGGGGGGGGGGGGGGGGGGGGGGGGGGGGGGGGGGGGGGGGGGGGGGGGGGGGGGGGGGGGGGGGGGGGGGGGGGGGGGGGGGGGGGGGGGGGGGGGGGGGGGGGGGGGGGGGGGGGGGGGGGGGGGGGGGGGGGGGGGGGGGGGGGGGGGGGGGGGGGGGGGGGGGGGGGGGGGGGGGGGGGGGGGGGGGGGGGGGGGGGGGGGGGGGGGGGGGGGGGGGGGGGGGGGGGGGGGGGGGGGGGGGGGGGGGGGGGGGGGGGGGGGGGGGGGGGGGGGGGGGGGGGGGGGGGGGGGGGGGGGGGGGGGGGGGGGGGGGGGGGGGGGGGGGGGGGGGGGGGGGGGGGGGGGGGGGGGGGGGGGGGGGGGGGGGGGGGGGGGGGGGGGGGGGGGGGGGGGGGGGGGGGGGGGGGGGGGGGGGGGGGGGGGGGGGGGGGGGGGGGGGGGGGGGGGGGGGGGGGGGGGGGGGGGGGGGGGGGGGGGGGGGGGGGGGGGGGGGGGGGGGGGGGGGGGGGGGGGGGGGGGGGGGGGGGGGGGGGGGGGGGGGGGGGGGGGGGGGGGGGGGGGGGGGGGGGGGGGGGGGGGGGGGGGGGGGGGGGGGGGGGGGGGGGGGGGGGGGGGGGGGGGGGGGGGGGGGGGGGGGGGGGGGGGGGGGGGGGGGGGGGGGGGGGGGGGGGGGGGGGGGGGGGGGGGGGGGGGGGGGGGGGGGGGGGGGGGGGGGGGGGGGGGGGGGGGGGGGGGGGGGGGGGGGGGGGGGGGGGGGGGGGGGGGGGGGGGGGGGGGGGGGGGGGGGGGGGGGGGGGGGGGGGGGGGGGGGGGGGGGGGGGGGGGGGGGGGGGGGGGGGGGGGGGGGGGGGGGGGGGGGGGGGGGGGGGGGGGGGGGGGGGGGGGGGGGGGGGGGGGGGGGGGGGGGGGGGGGGGGGGGGGGGGGGGGGGGGGGGGGGGGGGGGGGGGGGGGGGGGGGGGGGGGGGGGGGGGGGGGGGGGGGGGGGGGGGGGGGGGGGGGGGGGGGGGGGGGGGGGGGGGGGGGGGGGGGGGGGGGGGGGGGGGGGGGGGGGGGGGGGGGGGGGGGGGGGGGGGGGGGGGGGGGGGGGGGGGGGGGGGGGGGGGGGGGGGGGGGGGGGGGGGGGGGGGGGGGGGGGGGGGGGGGGGGGGGGGGGGGGGGGGGGGGGGGGGGGGGGGGGGGGGGGGGGGGGGGGGGGGGGGGGATTGCATCATATATCATTTCAAATTCCCATTCAATTTGCAATTCAAATTTAAAGTGAAAAATAAAAGTTGTCCAAATTTGAAATAAAAATGTTCATTAAATAACAAATAATTCACAACTAATTATGTTCAGGAAAACAACATCACTAAAAATGCCTAAGTGACTCTATCAACCTAAAACAGTAGCTAACAGCAACATTTAACATCATTTTATTTATTAAAATTTGCAAATGAAATCATATTTACACCAAAACAATTTTTGGCAGTGTTAAAATTGCCTAGTATTTGATTTGACCAATCACATATTTTACAAAAGTAAATTTGGGGCCTAACAATTTGCAAAACCGAATGGAAAAGAAAAGACAGAAAAAGAAAAGAAAAAGAGTAGGCAACAACTGTGCATTTGGGCCTTAAGACTACAGTGCAAGGCCCAGCCCAGCACAACACCTCCCCTAACCTCTCGCTCTCTCTCCTCAGTGTCTACTGCGCGCGCCGACACGCCGCTGTTGCCGCACGCGTCGGGCATCCGGCGAGCCGCGGAGGTGGATAAGGACCACCTCGGCCCCCCTCGAACCCTAGAGCCCCATTTTCCCCCCTAGCTGCTCTCTACCTCGCCAGATCCCCCTCGCCTAAGCGCCATCGCCACTGTCCACCTCGCTCCACCGCGGCCACCGCCGCCCCCGCGTCCATCCGCCGTGCCCTGAAGCTCGACCGTCCACCGCCTCGTCGTCCCCGGCCGGAGCGCCGGCTACCTCCCCTTCTTCAACCTCCAGACGCCGGAGCTCCGCCGCCTCATCTCGCTCTGGCAAGCCCTCCCCGAGCCCGCTGCCCTCCACGACCGGCTCACCGTGAGCACCCGGTCCTCCTCGACCCCTCTTCTCCCTCTCGCGCGTAGCCTAGCTAGCTTCCTCGCCATTGCCCGAACTCCGGTGCCGCCGCGCTCGCCGTAGTCACTGTTCCGGCCAACCCCATCAATGCTGCTACCCCCAGATCACTTCGCGCTGTCGCCCTGGTCCCGTAGGTGCTCGCGGTGGTGGGGGGGGGGGGGGGGGGGGGGGGGGGGGGGGGGGGGGGGGGGGGGGGGGGGGGGGGGGGGGGGGGGGGGGGGGGGGGGGGGGGGGGGGGGGGGGGGGGGGGGGGGGGGGGGGGGGGGGGGGGGGGGGGGGGGGGGGGGGGGGGGGGGGGGGGGGGGGGGGGGGGGGGGGGGGGGGGGGGGGGGGGGGGGGGGGGGGGGGGGGGGGGGGGGGGGGGGGGGGGGGGGGGGGGGGGGGGGGGGGGGGGGGGGGGGGGGGGGGGGGGGGGGGGGGGGGGGGGGGGGGGGGGGGGGGGGGGGGGGGGGGGGGGGGGGGGGGGGGGGGGGGGGGGGGGGGGGGGGGGGGGGGGGGGGGGGGGGGGGGGGGGGGGGGGGGGGGGGGGGGGGGGGGGGGGGGGGGGGGGGGGGGGGGGGGGGGGGGGGGGGGGGGGGGGGGGGGGGGGGGGGGGGGGGGGGGGGGGGGGGGGGGGGGGGGGGGGGGGGGGGGGGGGGGGGGGGGGGGGGGGGGGGGGGGGGGGGGGGGGGGGGGGGGGGGGGGGGGGGGGGGGGGGGGGGGGGGGGGGGGGGGGGGGGGGGGGGGGGGGGGGGGGGGGGGGGGGGGGGGGGGGGGGGGGGGGGGGGGGGGGGGGGGGGGGGGGGGGGGGGGGGGGGGGGGGGGGGGGGGGGGGGGGGGGGGGGGGGGGGGGGGGGGGGGGGGGGGGGGGGGGGGGGGGGGGGGGGGGGGGGGGGGGGGGGGGGGGGGGGGGGGGGGGGGGGGGGGGGGGGGGGGGGGGGGGGGGGGGGGGGGGGGGGGGGGGGGGGGGGGGGGGGGGGGGGGGGGGGGGGGGGGGGGGGGGGGGGGGGGGGGGGGGGGGGGGGGGGGGGGGGGGGGGGGGGGGGGGGGGGGGGGGGGGGGGGGGGGGGGGGGGGGGGGGGGGGGGGGGGGGGGGGGGGGGGGGGGGGGGGGGGGGGGGGGGGGGGGGGGGGGGGGGGGGGGGGGGGGGGGGGGGGGGGGGGGGGGGGGGGGGGGGGGGGGGGGGGGGGGGGGGGGGGGGGGGGGGGGGGGGGGGGGGGGGGGGGGGGGGGGGGGGGGGGGGGGGGGGGGGGGGGGGGGGGGGGGGGGGGGGGGGGGGGGGGGGGGGGGGGGGGGGGGGGGGGGGGGGGGGGGGGGGGGGGGGGGGGGGGGGGGGGGGGGGGGGGGGGGGGGGGGGGGGGGGGGGGGGGGGGGGGGGGGGGGGGGGGGGGGGGGGGGGGGGGGGGGGGGGGGGGGGGGGGGGGGGGGGGGGGGGGGGGGGGGGGGGGGGGGGGGGGGGGGGGGGGGGGGGGGGGGGGGGGGGGGGGGGGGGGGGGGGGGGGGGGGGGGGGGGGGGGGGGGGGGGGGGGGGGGGGGGGGGGGGGGGGGGGGGGGGGGGGGGGGGGGGGGGGGGGGGGGGGGGGGGGGGGGGGGGGGGGGGGGGGGGGGGGGGGGGGGGGGGGGGGGGGGGGGGGGGGGGGGGGGGGGGGGGGGGGGGGGGGGGGGGGGGGGGGGGGGGGGGGGGGGGGGGGGGGGGGGGGGGGGGGGGGGGGGGGGGGGGGGGGGGGGGGGGGGGGGGGGGGGGGGGGGGGGGGGGGGGGGGGGGGGGGGGGGGGGGGGGGGGGGGGGGGGGGGGGGGGGGGGGGGGGGGGGGGGGGGGGGGGGGGGGGGGGGGGGGGGGGGGGGGGGGGGGGGGGGGGGGGGGGGGGGGGGGGGGGGGGGGGGGGGGGGTACATGGGGTGTTACACGTTGTCTGATCTTCTCCACAAAGACAAGAAATTCGAGTGGACACCTCAATGTCAGGAAAGTTTCCAAACTCTGAAAGACAAGATAACTTCTGCCCCAGTGCTTGTTCCTCTAGATGTTCACAAGTACTTTGTGATCTATGGTGATGCATCTGAACCTTCGACAGCAAAGATGGATTGAGTTGATTACAAACTACGATGTAGGCATTTTCTATACTCCAGGCAAAGCTAATGTAATGGTTGATGCCTTAAGTCGCAAGTCCTACTACAATAACTCATGGTACAACAACATCAACCACTTCTTTATGCAGAACTCCGTCAACTAAACTTCGAGATTGTTCCTCTGGGTTATTTGTCTACATTAGTCATCAAACCAACTCTTGAAGATATAGTTAGAACCCTTCAGCTGTATGACACCAGAATACACCACATCAAGCGTAGAATTGCAGAAGGGAATCCCACTTGCTCCACTTTGGATGATAGATGCACCATATTCCCCCCCCCCCCCCCCCCCCCCCCCCCCCCCCCCCCCCCCCCCCCCCCCCCCCCCCCCCCCCCCCCCCCCCCCCCCCCCCCCCCCCCCCCCCCCCCCCCCCCCCCCCCCCCCCCCCCCCCCCCCCCCCCCCCCCCCCCCCCCCCCCCCCCCCCCCCCCCCCCCCCCCCCCCCCCCCCCCCCCCCCCCCCCCCCCCCCCCCCCCCCCCCCCCCCCCCCCCCCCCCCCCCCCCCCCCCCCCCCCCCCCCCCCCCCCCCCCCCCCCCCCCCCCCCCCCCCCCCCCCCCCCCCCCCCCCCCCCCCCCCCCCCCCCCCCCCCCCCCCCCCCCCCCCCCCCCCCCCCCCCCCCCCCCCCCCCCCCCCCCCCCCCCCCCCCCCCCCCCCCCCCCCCCCCCCCCCCCCCCCCCCCCCCCCCCCCCCCCCCCCCCCCCCCCCCCCCCCCCCCCCCCCCCCCCCCCCCCCCCCCCCCCCCCCCCCCCCCCCCCCCCCCCCCCCCCCCCCCCCCCCCCCCCCCCCCCCCCCCCCCCCCCCCCCCCCCCCCCCCCCCCCCCCCCCCCCCCCCCCCCCCCCCCCCCCCCCCCCCCCCCCCCCCCCCCCCCCCCCCCCCCCCCCCCCCCCCCCCCCCCCCCCCCCCCCCCCCCCCCCCCCCCCCCCCCCCCCCCCCCCCCCCCCCCCCCCCCCCCCCCCCCCCCCCCCCCCCCCCCCCCCCCCCCCCCCCCCCCCCCCCCCCCCCCCCCCCCCCCCCCCCCCCCCCCCCCCCCCCCCCCCCCCCCCCCCCCCCCCCCCCCCCCCCCCCCCCCCCCCCCCCCCCCCCCCCCCCCCCCCCCCCCCCCCCCCCCCCCCCCCCCCCCCCCCCCCCCCCCCCCCCCCCCCCCCCCCCCCCCCCCCCCCCCCCCCCCCCCCCCCCCCCCCCCCCCCCCCCCCCCCCCCCCCCCCCCCCCCCCCCCCCCCCCCCCCCCCCCCCCCCCCCCCCCCCCCCCCCCCCCCCCCCCCCCCCCCCCCCCCCCCCCCCCCCCCCCCCCCCCCCCCCCCCCCCCCCCCCCCCCCCCCCCCCCCCCCCCCCCCCCCCCCCCCCCCCCCCCCCCCCCCCCCCCCCCCCCCCCCCCCCCCCCCCCCCCCCCCCCCCCCCCCCCCCCCCCCCCCCCCCCCCCCCCCCCCCCCCCCCCCCCCCCCCCCCCCCCCCCCCCCCCCCCCCCCCCCCCCCCCCCCCCCCCCCCCCCCCCCCCCCCCCCCCCCCCCCCCCCCCCCCCCCCCCCCCCCCCCCCCCCCCCCCCCCCCCCCCCCCCCCCCCCCCCCCCCCCCCCCCCCCCCCCCCCCCCCCCCCCCCCCCCCCCCCCCCCCCCCCCCCCCCCCCCCCCCCCCCCCCCCCCCCCCCCCCCCCCCCCCCCCCCCCCCCCCCCCCCCCCCCCCCCCCCCCCCCCCCCCCCCCCCCCCCCCCCCCCCCCCCCCCCCCCCCCCCCCCCCCCCCCCCCCCCCCCCCCCCCCCCCCCCCCCCCCCCCCCCCCCCCCCCCCCCCCCCCCCCCCCCCCCCCCCCCCCCCCCCCCCCCCCCCCCCCCCCCCCCCCCCCCCCCCCCCCCCCCCCCCCCCCCCCCCCCCCCCCCCCCCCCCCCCCCCCCCCCCCCCCCCCCCCCCCCCCCCCCCCCCCCCCCCCCCCCCCCCCCCCCCCCCCCCCCCCCCCCCCCCCCCCCCCCCCCCCCCCCCCCCCCCCCCCCCCCCCCCCCCCCCCCCCCCCCCCCCCCCAAATTCCAACTTTGTCCCATTTCCATTCATGAATAGCGAGAGGTTGCAGAGTTTCAGCAGGTCTCTGATGTTCTACCTTCATGTGACAACAGATGTCACATTCAGCAACATAGCGAACAATATCTCTCTTCATTCGGGTCCACTAGAATCTTTGACGAAGGTGCTGATACATCTTGGTACTACCCGGATGAATCGAAAGAGGTGTTTCGTGATCTTCTTTGAGAATTGTCTTTCGTGCATCTTGATGCTTAAGTACCACAAGACGGCCTTCAAAAAATACGGTGCATCTATCATCCAAAGTGGAGCAAGTGGGATTCCCTTCTGCAATTCTACGCTTGATGTGGTGTATTCTGGTGTCATACAGCTGAAGAGTTCTAACTATATCTTCAAGAGTTGGTTTGATGACTAATGTAGACAAATAACCCAGAGGAACAATCTCGAAGTTTAGTTGACGGAGTTCTGCATAAAGAAGTGGTTGATGTTGTTGTACCATGAGGTTATTGTAGTAGGACTTGCGACTTAAGGCATCAACCATTACATTAGCTTTGCCTGGAGTATAGGAAATGCCTACATCGTAGTCTGTAATCAACTCAATCCATCTTTGCTGTCGAAGGTTCAGATGCGTCACCATAGATCACAAAGTACTTGTGAACATCTAAAGGAACAAGCACTGGGGCAGAAGTTATCTTGTCTTTCAGAGTTTGGAAACTTTCCTGACATTGAGGTGTCTACTCGAATTTCTTGTCTTTGTGGAGAAGATCAGACAACGTGTAACACCCCATGTAATTAGCTACAGTGATCACCTCTTGTTAATGCCATGTCAGCATGATTAACTATGCTTGATCATCACCCCCCCCCCCCCCCCCCCCCCCCCCCCCCCCCCCCCCCCCCCCCCCCCCCCCCCCCCCCCCCCCCCCCCCCCCCCCCCCCCCCCCCCCCCCCCCCCCCCCCCCCCCCCCCCCCCCCCCCCCCCCCCCCCCCCCCCCCCCCCCCCCCCCCCCCCCCCCCCCCCCCCCCCCCCCCCCCCCCCCCCCCCCCCCCCCCCCCCCCCCCCCCCCCCCCCCCCCGCCACCATTCATAATTCTTTCATACATGTCACTCTTGATTCATTGCATATCCCTGTACACCGCCGGAGGCATTCACATAGAGTCATAATTTGTTCTAAGTATCGAGTTGTAATTCTTGAGTTGTAAGTAAATAAAAGTGTGATGATCATCATTTTTAGAGCATTGTCCCATGTGAGGAAAGGATGATGGAGATTATGATTCCCCCATAAGTCGGGATGAGACTCCAGACGAAAAAAAGAGAGAAGGGCCAAATAAAAAAAATGAGAAAAAAAGAGAGAAGGGACAATGTTACTATCCTTTTTCCACACTTGTGCTTAAAAGTAGCACCAGTATCTTCATGATAGAGAGTCTCTTCTGTTGTCACTTTTATATACTACTGGGAATTTTACATTATAGAACTTGGCTTGTATATTCCAATGATTGGCTTCCTCAAATTGCCCTAGGTCTTCGTGAGCAGGCGAGTTGGATGCACACCCACTTAGTTTCTTTCGTTGAGCTTTCATACACCTATAGCTCTAGTGCATCCGTTGCATGGCAATCCCTACTTACTCACATTGATATCTATTAATGGGCATCGCCATAGCCCGTTGATATGCCTAGTTGATGTGAGACTATCTTCTCCTTTTTGTCTTCTCCACAACCACAATTCTATTCCACCCATAGTGCTATGTCCATGGCTCACGCTCATGTATTGCGTGCCCCCCCCCCCCCCCCCCCCCCCCCCCCCCCCCCCCCCCCCCCCCCCCCCCGGCTTGTCATCGGGGTTGTGCATGATTTGAACATTTTGTGTGACGAAGATGGAACATAGCCAAACTATATGATTTTGTAGGGATGAACTTTCTTTGGCCATGTTATTTTGAGAAGACATGATTACTTTGTTAGTATGTTTGAAGTATTATTGTTTTTATGCCAATATTAAACTTTTATCTTGAATCTTTCAGATCTGAACATTCATGCCACAATAAACAAAACTACATTAAAAATTATGTTAGGTAGCATTCCACATCAAAAATTCTATTTTTATCATTTACCTACTCGAGGACAAGCAGGAATTAAGCTTGGGGATGCTTGATACGTCTCCAACGTATCTATAATTTTTTATTGTTCCATGCTATTATATTATCTGTTTTGGATGTTTAATGGGATTTAATATGCTCTTTTATATTATTTTTGGGACTAACCTATTAACCGAAGGCCCAGTGCCAGTTTCTGTCTTTTTTTTTGCCTATTTCAGTGTTTTGCAGAAAAGAATACCAAACGGAATCCAAACGGAATGAAACCTTCGCGATGATCTTTCTTGGAACGAAAGCAATCCAGAAGACTTGGAGTTGAAGTCTGGAACTCCGCGAGGCGGCCACGAGGCAGGAGGGTGCGCCCCCACCCTCGTGGGCCCCACAGAGCTCCACTGACGTACTTCTTTCGCCTATATATACTCTTATCCCTAAAAACATCAGGGGGAGCCACGAAACCACTTTTCCACCGCCGCAACCTTCTGTACCCGTGAGATCCCATCTTGGGGCCTTTTCTGGCGATCTGCCGGAAGGGGAATCGATCATGGAGGGCTTCTACATCAACACCATAGCCTCTCCGATGATGTGTGAGTAGTTTACCATAGACCTTCGGGTCCATAGTTATTAGCTAGATGGCTTCTTCTCTCTCTTTGGTTCTCAATACAAATTTCTCCTCGATGTTCTTGAAGATCTATTCGATGTAATACTCTTTTGCGGTGTGTTTGCCGAGATCCGATGATATGTGGATTTATGATCAAGTTTATCTATGAATAATATTTGGCTCTTCTCTGAATTCTTATATGCATGATTTGATATCTTTGCAAGTCTCTTCGAATTATCGGTTTAGTTTGGCCTACTAGATTGATCTTTCTTGCAATGGGAGAAGTGCTTAGCTTTGGGTTCAATCTTGCGGTGTCCTTTCCCAGTGACAGTAGGGGCAGCAAGGCACGTATTGTACTGTTGCCATCAAGGATAAAAAGATGGGGTTTATATCATATTGCTTGAGTTTATCCCCCCCCCCCCCCCCCCCCCCCCCCCCCCCCCCCCCCCCCCCCCCCCCCCCCCCCCCCCCCCCCCCCCCCCCCCCCCCCCCCCCCCCCCCCCCCCCCCCCCCCCCCCCCCCCCCCCCCCCCCCCCCCCCCCCCCCCCCCCCCCCCCCCCCCCCCCCCCCCCCCCCCCCCCCCCCCCCCCCCCCCCCCCCCCCCCCCCCCCCCCCCCCCCCCCCCCCCCCCCCCCCCCCCCCCCCCCCCCCCCCCCCCCCCCCCCCCCCCCCCCCCCCCCCCCCCCCCCCCCCCCCCCCCCCCCCCCCCCCCCCCCCCCCCCCCCCCCCCCCCCCCCCCCCCCCCCCCCCCCCCCCCCCCCCCCCCCCCCCCCCCCCCCCCCCCCCCCCCCCCCCCCCCCCCCCCCCCCCCCCCCCCCCCCCCCCCCCCCCCCCCCCCCCCCCCCCCCCCCCCCCCCCCCCCCCCCCCCCCCCCCCCCCCCCCCCCCCCCCCCCCCCCCCCCCCCCCCCCCCCCCCCCCCCCCCCCCCCCCCCCCCCCCCCCCCCCCCCCCCCCCCCCCCCCCCCCCCCCCCCCCCCCCCCCCCCCCCCCCCCCCCCCCCCCCCCCCCCCCCCCCCCCCCCCCCCCCCCCCCCCCCCCCCCCCCCCCCCCCCCCCCCCCCCCCCCCCCCCCCCCCCCCCCCCCCCCCCCCCCCCCCCCCCCCCCCCCCCCCCCCCCCCCCCCCCCCCCCCCCCCCCCCCCCCCCCCCCCCCCCCCCCCCCCCCCCCCCCCCCCCCCCCCCCCCCCCCCCCCCCCCCCCCCCCCCCCCCCCCCCCCCCCCCCCCCCCCCCCCCCCCCCCCCCCCCCCCCCCCCCCCCCCCCCCCCCCCCCCCCCCCCCCCCCCCCCCCCCCCCCCCCCCCCCCCCCCCCCCCCCCCCCCCCCCCCCCCCCCCCCCCCCCCCCCCCCCCCCCCCCCCCCCCCCCCCCCCCCCCCCCCCCCCCCCCCCCCCCCCCCCCCCCCCCCCCCCCCCCCCCCCCCCCCCCCCCCCCCCCCCCCCCCCCCCCCCCCCCCCCCCCCCCCCCCCCCCCCCCCCCCCCCCCCCCCCCCCCCCCCCCCCCCCCCCCCCCCCCCCCCCCCCCCCCCCCCCCCCCCCCCCCCCCCCCCCCCCCCCCCCCCCCCCCCCCCCCCCCCCCCCCCCCCCCCCCCCCCCCCCCCCCCCCCCCCCCCCCCCCCCCCCCCCCCCCCCCCCCCCCCCCCCCCCCCCCCCCCCCCCCCCCCCCCCCCCCCCCCCCCCCCCCCCCCCCCCCCCCCCCCCCCCCCCCCCCCCCCCCCCCCCCCCCCCCCCCCCCCCCCCCCCCCCCCCCCCCCCCCCCCCCCCCCCCCCCCCCCCCCCCCCCCCCCCCCCCCCCCCCCCCCCCCCCCCCCCCCCCCCCCCCCCCCCCCCCCCCCCCCCCCCCCCCCCCCCCCCCCCCCCCCCCCCCCCCCCCCCCCCCCCCCCCCCCCCCCCCCCCCCCCCCCCCCCCCCCCCCCCCCCCCCCCCCCCCCCCCCCCCCCCCCCCCCCCCCCCCCCCCCCCCCCCCCCCCCCCCCCCCCCCCCCCCCCCCCCCCCCCCCCCCCCCCCCCCCCCCCCCCCCCCCCCCCCCCCCCCCCCCCCCCCCCCCCCCCCCCCCCCCCCCCCCCCCCCCCCCCCCCCCCCCCCCCCCCCCCCCCCCCCCCCCCCCCCCCCCCCCCCCCCCCCCCCCCCCCCCGGGCGTGTACAGCCCCACTCATTATTACATGAGAGTGTCACGAGCGGAGACCTTCACAGGCACTGGGCCTTGCTTCACAGGCGCCAGACCTTTCTTCATCGGTAGAACTTCCGGAGGTACTGGATGTTCCAGGCGTTCTGGATGGGGACCCTGTCCTGCATCTCCAGGCACACGGCACCAGGCCTGGAGACGTGGGCGACCCTAAACGGGCCCTCCCACATGGGTGAAAGCTTATGCAGCCCTTCCCTGGAGAGCACCCGCCTTAGGATGAGGTCACCCACCTCGAGAGTCCTGGAGCAGACGCTGCGACAGTGATACCGTCGTAGCGCTTGCTCGTATCTTGCCGCCCGGAGCGTGGCTTCACGCCTGCGTTCCTCTGATACGTCTCCATCGTATCTACTTTTCCAAACACTTTTGCCCTTTTTTTGGACTCTAACTTGCATGATTTGAATGGAACTAACCCGGACTAACGTTGTTTTCAGCAGAATTGCCATGGTGTTATTTTTATGCAGAAATAAAAGTTCTCGGAATGACCTGAAACTTCACGGAGAATATTTTTGGAATATATAAAAAATACTGGCGAAAGAATCAAGGCCAGGAGGCCCACACCCTGTCCACGAGGGTGGGGGCGCACCTACCCCCTTGGGCGCGCCCCCTGCCTCGTGGGCCCCCTGGTGCTCCACCGACCTCAACTCCAACTCCATATATTCACGTTCGGGGAGAAAAAAAATCAGAGACCCCCCCCCCCCCCCCCCCCCCCCCCCCCCCCCCCCCCCCCCCCCCCCCCCCCCCCCCCCCCCCCCCCCCCCCCCCCCCCCCCCCCCCCCCCCCCCCCCCCCCCCCCCCCCCCCCCCCCCCCCCCCCCCCCCCCCCCCCCCCCCCCCCCCCCCCCCCCCCCCCCCCCCCCCCCCCCCCCCCCCCCCCCCCCCCCCCCCCCCCCCCCCCCCCCCCCCCCCCCCCCCCCCCCCCCCCCCCCCCCCCCCCCCCCCCCCCCCCCCCCCCCCCCCCCCCCCCCCCCCCCCCCCCCCCCCCCCCCCCCCCCCCCCCCCCCCCCCCCCCCCCCCCCCCCCCCCCCCCCCCCCCCCCCCCCCCCCCCCCCCCCCCCCCCCCCCCCCCCCCCCCCCCCCCCCCCCCCCTTGCAAGTCTATAGTCACCTACTATGTGTTATGATCCGGCAACCCCGAAGTGTCAATAATCGGGACCACTCCCGGTGATGACCGTAGTTTGAGGAGTTCATGTATTCACTATGTGTTAATGCTTTGGTCTGGTACTCTATTAAAAGGAGGCCTTAATATCCCTTAGTTTCCATTAGGACCCCGCTGCCACGGGAGGGTAGGACAAAAGATGTCGTGCAAGTTCTTTTCCATAAGCACGTATGACTATATTCGGAATACATGCCTACATTACATTGATGAATTGGAGCTAGTTCTGTGTCACCCTATGTTATGACTGTTACATGATGAACCGCATCCGGCATAATTCTCCATCACCGATCCAATGCCTACGAGCTTTTCACATATTGTTCTCCGCTTATTTACTTTTCCGTTGCTATTGTTACAATCATTACAAAACCCAAAAATATTACTTTTGCTACCGTTACCGTTACTATCATACTACATTGCTACTAAATACTTTGCTACAGATATTAAGTTATCCAGGTGTGGTTGAATTGACAACTCAACTGCTAATACTTGAGAATATTCTTTGGCTCCCCTTGTGTCGAATCAATAAATTTGGGTTGAATACTCTACCCTCGAAAACTGTTGCGATCCCCTATACTTGTGGGTTATCAAGACTATTTTCTGGCGCCGTTGCCGGGGAGCATAGATCGATTCTTTGAGTCACTTGGGATTTATATCTGCTGGTCACTATGAAGAACTTGAAAGACGCGAAAACAAAAATTTATCCCTCAACTACGAGGGGAGGTAAGGAACTGCCATCTAGCTCTGCACTTGATTCTCCTTCTATTTTGAGTAAGCTTGCGACACCTAAACCTGCTTCTGCTATTAATTCTGATATGTCGCATGTTATTGATGATGCCACTTCTGCTATGCATGATACTTATGATGAAACTACTTCTATGCTTGATACTACTGTGCCACTTGGTGAATTTCTTGATGAACAACTTGCTAGGGCTAGAGAGAATGAAATTATTGAAACTGATAATATTGATGAAAGTGATGATGAAGATTCTCCCCCTAGATATGAATTGCATGTTGTGCCTGAGGGCTATGTTATGGATGAAGAAACTGCTAGAGACTTTCTTGTTTGCAATGATAGAAGTGATCTTAAGAAATTATTAGCTAAGCTGAAACAAAAAACTCTGAATGCTAGAATGAAATATGATCCTGCTTATGCTACTTCACCTATCTTTGTTACCGATAAGGATTATGAATTCTCTGTTGATCCTGATATAATTACTTTGGTTGAATCTAATCCTTTTTATGGCTATGAATCTGAAACTGTTGTGGCACATCTTACTAAATTA
>JAAAWM010008723.1:0-16267 GCA_036873465.1 Thinopyrum obtusiflorum
AATTTATATGCATTAGAGCATGTGCCTGTAGTTCAAATTTGAATTATGCACATGATTGCATAGAAAACTCAGTTAATGTATAAAAATGTCCAAACGAACTCCGAAAAATCCCAAAAATTGACACAACACTCCTATTTGGGACGTTCCCTACCGAAACCATCATGCTTGTTGTGAGAAGCACAGACCCAAACCTTCCCCAAATGGGACAAAAAATTTACCACGGCATGTTGATGTCGCTCCATGATAGCATGCCAAGTTTCATGAATTTCAGACGAGTTTTGGATTTACTAGAATTTAAAAACCATGTATCTCAATGTTTGCGGCCGAGTGACGGTGGCAGGGTGTTTGACATTCATTCCCATTTCTTGCATGGGACCTAAGCATGCAATCAAGGACATAGATTTGAATTTTTCAACCAATTTATATGCATTAGAGCATGTGCATGTAGTTCAAATTTGAATTACGCACATAAATGCATTGAAAACTCAATTAATGCATAAAAATGTCCAACCGAACTCCAAAAATTCCCAAAAATTGACACAACACTACTGTTGTTCTATGTTGACACGAGAAATTTTTTGAAAGAAATAAGAGGCAATGGATATCGTTTCGTCCCCAAAGGTGGGACGTTCCCTACCGAAACCATCAGGCTTGTTATGAGAAGCTCTGGTTTGTGAGAAGCATATCCCCAAACCTGCCCGAAATGGGACAAAAAATTTACCACGGCATGTTGATGCCGCTCCATGATAGCATGCCAAGTTTCATGAATTTCAGACGAGCTTTGGATTTACTAGAATTTAAAACCAGGTATCTCAATGTTTGCGGCTGAGTGACGGTGGCAAGGTGTTAGACATTCATTCTCATTTCTTGCATGTGACCTAAGCATGCAACCAAGGACACAAATTGGAATTTTCAACCAATTTATATGCATTAGAGCATGTGCGTGTAGTTCAAATTTTAATTATGCACATGAATGCATAGCAAACTCAGTTAATGTATAAAAATGTCCAAGCGAACCCCGAAAAAATCCCAAAAATTGACACAGCACTCCTGTTGTTCTATGTTGACACTAGGAAAAAAAAATGAAATCGAGAAGAGGCAATGGATATCGTTTCATGCAGAAAGGTGAAACGTTCCCTACCAAAACCATCAGGCTTGTTGTGAGAAGCTCTGGTTTGTGAGAAGCATATCTCCAAACCTGACCCAAATGGGACAAAAAATTTACCACGGCATGTTGATGCCGCTCCATGATAGCTTGCCAAGTTTCATGAATTTCAGACGAGCTTTGGATTTACTAGAATTTAAAAACCAGATATCTCAATGTTTGCGGCCGAGTGACGGTGGCAGGGTATTTGACATTCATTCCCATTTCTTGCATGGGACCTAAGCATGCAACCAAGGACAGGGGGGGGGGGGGGGGGGGGGGGGGGGGGGGGGGGGGGGGGGGGGGGGGGGGGGGGGGGGGGGGGGGGGGGGGGGGGGGGGGGGGGGGGGGGGGGGGGGGGGGGGGGGGGGGGGGGGGGGGGGGGGGGGGGGGGGGGGGGGGGGGGGGGGGGGGGGGGGGGGGGGGGGGGGGGGGGGGGGGGGGGGGGGGGGGGGGGGGGGGGGGGGGGGGGGGGGGGGGGGGGGGGGGGGGGGGGGGGGGGGGGGGGGGGGGGGGGGGGGGGGGGGGGGGGGGGGGGGGGGGGGGGGGGGGGGGGGGGGGGGGGGGGGGGGGGGGGGGGGGGGGGGGGGGGGGGGGGGGGGGGGGGGGGGGGGGGGGGGGGGGGGGGGGGGGGGGGGGGGGGGGGGGGGGGGGGGGGGGGGGGGGGGGGGGGGGGGGGGGGGGGGGGGGGGGGGGGGGGGGGGGGGGGGGGGGGGGGGGGGGGGGGGGGGGGGGGGGGGGGGGGGGGGGGGGGGGGGGGGGGGGGGGGGGGGGGGGGGGGGGGGGGGGGGGGGGGGGGGGGGGGGGGGGGGGGGGGGGGGGGGGGGGGGGGGGGGGGGGGGGGGGGGGGGGGGGGGGGGGGGGGGGGGGGGGGGGGGGGGGGGGGGGGGGGGGGGGGGGGGGGGGGGGGGGGGGGGGGGGGGGGGGGGGGGGGGGGGGGGGGGGGGGGGGGGGGGGGGGGGGGGGGGGGGGGGGGGGGGGGGGGGGGGGGGGGGGGGGGGGGGGGGGGGGGGGGGGGGGGGGGGGGGGGGGGGGGGGGGGGGGGGGGGGGGGGGGGGGGGGGGGGGGGGGGGGGGGGGGGGGGGGGGGGGGGGGGGGGGGGGGGGGGGGGGGGGGGGGGGGGGGGGGGGGGGGGGGGGGGGGGGGGGGGGGGGGGGGGGGGGGGGGGGGGGGGGGGGGGGGGGGGGGGGGGGGGGGGGGGGGGGGGGGGGGGGGGGGGGGGGGGGGGGGGGGGGGGGGGGGGGGGGGGGGGGGGGGGGGGGGGGGGGGGGGGGGGGGGGGGGGGGGGGGGGGGGGGGGGGGGGGGGGGGGGGGGGGGGGGGGGGGGGGGGGGGGGGGGGGGGGGGGGGGGGGGGGGGGGGGGGGGGGGGGGGGGGGGGGGGGGGGGGGGGGGGGGGGGGGGGGGGGGGGGGGGGGGGGGGGGGGGGGGGGGGGGGGGGGGGGGGGGGGGGGGGGGGGGGGGGGGGGGGGGGGGGGGGGGGGGGGGGGGGGGGGGGGGGGGGGGGGGGGGGGGGGGGGGGGGGGGGGGGGGGGGGGGGGGGGGGGGGGGGGGGGGGGGGGGGGGGGGGGGGGGGGGGGGGGGGGGGGGGGGGGGGGGGGGGGGGGGGGGGGGGGGGGGGGGGGGGGGGGGGGGGGGGGGGGGGGGGGGGGGGGGGGGGGGGGGGGGGGGGGGGGGGGGGGGGGGGGGGGGGGGGGGGGGGGGGGGGGGGGGGGGGGGGGGGGGGGGGGGGGGGGGGGGGGGGGGGGGGGGGGGGGGGGGGGGGGGGGGGGGGGGGGGGGGGGGGGGGGGGGGGGGGGGGGGGGGGGGGGGGGGGGGGGGGGGGGGGGGGGGGGGGGGGGGGGGGGGGGGGGGGGGGGGGGGGGGGGGGGGGGGGGGGGGGGGGGGGGGGGGGGGGGGGGGGGGGGGGGGGGGGGGGGGGGGGGGGGGGGGGGGGGGGGGGGGGGGGGGGGGGGGGGGGGGGGGGGGGGGGGGGGGGGGGGGGGGGGGGGGGGGGGGGGGGGGGGGGGGGGGGGGGGGGGGGGGGGGGGGGGGGGGGGGGGGGGGGGGGGGGGGGGGGGGGGGGGGGGGGGGGGGGGGGGGGGGGGGGGGGGGGGGGGGGGGGGGGGGGGGGGGGGGGGGGGGGGGGGGGGGGGGGGGGGGGGGGGGGGGGGGGGGGGGGGGGGGGGGGGGGGGGGGGGGGGGGGGGGGGGGGGGGGGGGGGGGGGGGGGGGGGGGGGGGGGGGGGGGGGGGGGGGGGGGGGGGGGGGGGGGGGGGGGGGGGGGGGGGGGGGGGGGGGGGGGGGGGGGGGGGGGGGGGGGGGGGGGGGGGGGGGGGGGGGGGGGGGGGGGGGGGGGGGGGGGGGGGGGGGGGGGGGGGGGGGGGGGGGGGGGGGGGGGGGGGGGGGGGGGGGGGGGGGGGGGGGGGGGGGGGGGGGGGGGGGGGGGGGGGGGGGGGGGGGGGGGGGGGGGGGGGGGGGGGGGGGGGGGGGGGGGGGGGGGGGGGGGGGGGGGGGGGGGGGGGGGGGGGGGGGGGGGGGGGGGGGGGGGGGGGGGGGGGGGGGGGGGGGGGGGGGGGGGGGGGGGGGGGGGGGGGGGGGGGGGGGGGGGGGGGGGGGGGGGGGGGGGGGGGGGGGGGGGGGGGGGGGGGGGGGGGGGGGGGGGGGGGGGGGGGGGGGGGGGGGGGGGGGGGGGGGGGGGGGGGGGGGGGGGGGGGGGGGGGGGGGGGGGGGGGGGGGGGGGGGGGGGGGGGGGGGGGGGGGGGGGGGGGGGGGGGGGGGGGGGGGGGGGGGGGGGGGGGGGGGGGGGGGGGGGGGGGGGGGGGGGGGGGGGGGGGGGGGGGGGGGGGGGGGGGGGGGGGGGGGGGGGGGCATTAACTGAGTTTTCATCGCATTTTATGTGCATAATTCAAATTTGAACTACAGGCACATGCTCTAGTGCATATAAATTGGTTGAAAAATCAAATCTGTGTCCTTGGGTGCATGCTTAGGTCCCATGCAAGAAATGGGAATGAATATCAAACAGCGGGGCACCGTTGATTGCCGGCAAAACATTGAGATGCCTGGTTTTTAAATTCTAGTAAATCCAAAACTCGTCTGAAATTCATGAAACTTGTCATGCTATCATGGAGCGGCATCAACATGCCGTGGTACAAATTTCATCCCATTTGGGGCAGGTTCGGGTATATGCTTCTCACAAACCGGAGCTTCTCACAACAAGCTTCATGGTTTTTGGTAGGGAACATCCCACCTTTGGGGATGAAACAATATCCATTGCCTCTTATTGCTTTCAAATTTTTCTCTCATGTCAACATAGAACAACAGGAGTGTTGTGTGAATTTTTGTGATTTTTCGGGGTTCGTTTGGACATTTTTATGCATTAACTGAGTTTTCAACGCATTTTATGTGCATAATTCAAATTTGAACTACATGCACATGCTCCAGTGCATATAAATTGGTTGAAATATCAAATCTGTGTCCTTGGGTGCATGCTTAGGTCCCATGCAAGAAATGGGAATGGGGGGGGGGGGGGGGGGGGGGGGGGGGGGGGGGGGGGGGGGGGGGGGGGGGGGGGGGGGGGGGGGGGGGGGGGGGGGGGGGGGGGGGGGGGGGGGGGGGGGGGGGGGGGGGGGGGGGGGGGGGGGGGGGGGGGGGGGGGGGGGGGGGGGGGGGGGGGGGGGGGGGGGGGGGGGGGGGGGGGGGGGGGGGGGGGGGGGGGGGGGGGGGGGGGGGGGGGGGGGGTTTTATCCCATTTGGGGCAGGTTTGGGTATATGCTTTTCACAAACCGGAGCTTCTCACAACAAGCATGATGGTTTTCGGTAGGGAACGTCCCACCTTTCGGGACGAAATGATATCCATTGCCTCTTATTGCTTTCAAACTTTTTTCTCGTGTCAACATAGAACAACAGGAGTGTTGTGTGAATTTTTGTGATTTTTTGGGGTTTGCTTGGACTTTTTTATGCATTAACTGAGTTTTCAATGCATTTTATGTGCATAATTCAAATTTGAACTACATGCACATGCTCCAGTTCATATAAATTGGTTGAAAAATCAAATCTGTGTCCTTGGGTGCATGCTTAGGTCCCATGGAAGAAATGGGAACGAATTTCAAACACCGGGGCACCGTTGATTGCCGGCAAAACATTGAGATGCCTGGTTTTTAAATTCTAGTAAATCCAAAACTCGTCTGAATTTCATGGAACTTGGCATGCTATCATGGAGCGGCATCAACATGCCATGGTACAAATTTTATCCCATTTGGGGGAGGTTTGGGTATATGCTTCTCACAAACCGGAGCTTCTCACAACAAGCATGATGGTTTTCGGTAGGGAACGTCCCACCTTTGGGGACGAAACGATATCCATTGCCTCTTATTGCTTTCAAATTTTTTTCTCATGTCAACATAGAACAACAGGAGTGTTGTGTGAATTTTTGTGATTTTTGGGGTTCGTTTGGACATTTTTAAGCATTAGCTGAGTTTTTAATGCATTTTATGTGCATAATTCAAATTTGAACTACATGCGCATGCTCCAGTGCATATAAATTGGTTGAAAAATCAAATCTGTGTCCTTGGGTGCATGCTTAGGTCTGACGCAAGAAATGGGAATGAATTTCAAACACCGGGGCACCGTTGATTGCCGGCAAAACATTGAGATGCCTGGTTTTTAAATTCTAGTAAATCCAAAACTCGTCTAAAAGTCATCAAACTTGGCATGCTATCATGGAGCGGCATCAACATGCCGTGGTACAAATTTTGTGCATTTGTGGCAGGTTTGGGTATATGCTTCTCACAAACCGGAGCTTCTCACAACAAGCATGATGGTTTTCGGTAGGGAACGTCCCACCTTTGGGGACAAAACGATATCTATTGCCTCTTATTGCTTTCAAATTTTTCTCTCGTGTCAACATAGAACAACAGGAGTGTTGTGTGTATTTTTTTGATTATTCGGGGTTCGTTTGGACATTTTTATGCATTAACTGAGTTTTCAATGCATTTCCCCCCCCCCCCCCCCCCCCCCCCCCCCCCCCCCCCCCCCCCCCCCCCCCCCCCCCCCCCCCCCCCCCCCCCCCCCCCCCCCCCCCCCCCCCCCCCCCCCCCCCCCCCCCCCCCCCCCCCCCCCCCCCCCCCCCCCCCCCCCCCCCCCCCCCCCCCCCCCCCCCCCCCCCCCCCCCCCCCCCCCCCCCCCCCCCCCCCCCCCCCCCCCCCCCCCCCCCCCCCCCCCCCCCCCCCCCCCCCCCCCCCCCCCCCCCCCCCCCCCCCCCCCCCCCCCCCCCCCCCCCCCCCCCCCCCCCCCCCCCCCCCCCCCCCCCCCCCCCCCCCCCCCCCCCCCCCCCCCCCCCCCCCCCCCCCCCCCCCCCCCCCCCCCCCCCCCCCCCCCCCCCCCCCCCCCCCCCCCCCCCCCCCCCCCCCCCCCCCCCCCCCCCCCCCCCCCCCCCCCCCCCCCCCCCCCCCCCCCCCCCCCCCCCCCCCCCCCCCCCCCCCCCCCCCCCCCCCCCCCCCCCCCCCCCCCCCCCCCCCCCCCCCCCCCCCCCCCCCCCCCCCCCCCCCCCCCCCCCCCCCCCCCCCCCCCCCCCCCCCCCCCCCCCCCCCCCCCCCCCCCCCCCCCCCCCCCCCCCCCCCCCCCCCCCCCCCCCCCCCCCCCCCCCCCCCCCCCCCCCCCCCCCCCCCCCCCCCCCCCCCCCCCCCCCCCCCCCCCCCCCCCCCCCCCCCCCCCCCCCCCCCCCCCCCCCCCCCCCCCCCCCCCCCCCCCCCCCCCCCCCCCCCCCCCCCCCCCCCCCCCCCCCCCCCCCCCCCCCCCCCCCCCCCCCCCCCCCCCCCCCCCCCCCCCCCCCCCCCCCCCCCCCCCCCCCCCCCCCCCCCCCCCCCCCCCCCCCCCCCCCCCCCCCCCCCCCCCCCCCCAACGTCCCACCTTTGGGGACGAAACGATATCCATTGCCTCTTATTGCTTTCAAATATTTTTCTCGTGTCAACATAGAACAACAGGAGTGTGGCGTGAATTTTTGTGATTTTTCGGGGTTCGTTTGGACATTTTTATGCATTGACTGAGTTTTCAATGCATTTTATGTGCATAATTCAAATTTGAACTACATGCACATGCTCCAGTGCATATGAATTGGTTGAAAAATCAAATATGTGTCCTTGGGTGCATGCTTAGCTCCCATGCAAGAAATGGGAATGAATTTCAAACACCGGGGCACCGTTGATTGCCGGCAAAACATTGAGATGCCTGGTTTTTAAATTCTAGTAAATCCAAAACTCGTCTGAAATTCATGAAACTTGGCATGCTATCATGGAGCGACATCAACATGCCGTGGTACAAATTTTGTCCCATTTGGGGCAGCCTTGGGTATATGCTTCTCACAAACCGGAGCTTCTCACAACAAGCATGATGGTTTTCGGTAGGGAACGTCCCACCTTTGGGGACGAAACGGTATCCATTGCCTCTTATTGCTTTCAATTTTTTTCTCGTGTCAACATAGAACAACAGGAGTGTAGTGTGATTTTTTGTGATTTTTCGGGGTTCGTTTGGACATTTTTCTGCATTAACTGAGTTTTCTAAGCATTTTATGTGCTTAATTCAAATTTGAACTACATGCACATGCTCCAGTGCATATAAATTGGTTGAAAAATCTTAGGTCCCATGCAAGAAATGGGAATGAATTTCAAACACCGGGGCACCATTGATTGCCGGCAAAACATTGAGATGCCTGGTTTTTAAATTCTACTAAATCCAAAAACTCGTCTGAAATTCATGAAACTTGGCATGCTATCATGGAGCGGCATCAACATGCCGTGGTACAAATTTTGTCCCATTTGGGGGCAGGTTTGGGTATATGCCCCCCCCCCCCCCCCCCCCCCCCCCCCCCCCCCCCCCCCCCCCCCCCCCCCCCCCCCCCCCCCCCCCCCCCCCCCCCCCCCCCCCCCCCCCCCCCCCCCCCCCCCCCCCCCCCCCCCCCCCCCCCCCCCCCCCCCCCCCCCCCCCCCCTTTTGTGATTTTTCGGGGTTCGTTTGGACATTTTTATGCATTAACTATGTTTTCAATGCATTTTATGTGCATAATTCAAATTTGAACTACATGCACATGCTCCAATGCATATAAATTGGTTGAAAAATCGAATCTGTGTCCTTGGGTGCATGCTTAGGTCCCATGCAAGAAATGGGAATGAATTTCAAACACCGGGGAACCGTTGATTGCCGGCAAAACATTGAGATGCCTGGTTTTTAAATTCTAGTAAATCCAAAACTCGTCTGAAATTCATGAAACTTGGAATGCTATCATGGAGCGGCATCAAAATGCCGTGGTACAAATTTTGTCCCATTTGGGGGCGGGTTTGGGTATATGCTTCTCACAAACCGGAGCTTCTCACAACAAGCATGATGGTTTTCGGTAGGGAATGTCCCACCTTTGGGGACAAAATGATTCCATTGCCTCTTATTGCTTTCAAATTTTTCCCCCCCCCCCCCCCCCCCCCCCCCCCCCCCCCCCCCCCCCCCCCCCCCCCCCCCCCCCCCCCCCCCCCCCCCCCCCCCCCCCCCCCCCCCCCCCCCCCCCCCCCCCCCCCCCCCCCCCCCCCCCCCCCCCCCCCCCCCCCCCCCCCCCCCCCCCCCCCCCCCCCCCCCCCCCCCCCCCCCCCCCCCCCCCCCCCCCCCCCCCCCCCCCCCCCCCCCCCCCCCCCCCCCCCCCCCCCCCCCCCCCCCCCCCCCCCCCCCCCCCCCCCCCCCCCCCCCCCCCCCCCCCCCCCCCCCCCCCCCCCCCCCCCCCCCCCCCCCCCCCCCCCCCCCCCCCCCCCCCCCCCCCCCCCCCCCCCCCCCCCCCCCCCCCCCCCCCCCCCCCCCCCCCCCCCCCCCCCCCCCCCCCCCCCCCCCCCCCCCCCCCCCCCCCCCCCCCCCCCCCCCCCCCCCCCCCCCCCCCCCCCCCCCCCCCCCCCCCCCCCCCCCCCCCCCCCCCCCCCCCCCCCCCCCCCTTGCTTTCAATTTTTTTCTCGTGTCAACATAGAACAACAGGAGTGTTGTGTGAATTTTTGGGGTTCGTTTGGACATTTTTATGCTCTAACTGAGTTTTCAATGCATTTATGTGCATAATTCAAATTTGAACTACATGCACATGCTCCAGTGCATATAAAGTGGTTGAAAAATCAAATCTGTATCCTTGGGTGCATGCTTAGGTCCCATGCAAGAAATGGGAATGAATTTCGAAGACCAGGGCACCATTGATTGCCGGCAAAACATTGAGATGCCTGGTTTTTAAATTCTAGTAAATCAAAAACTCGTCTGAAATTCATGAAACTTGGCATGCTATCATGGAGCGGTATCAACATGCCTTGGTACAAATTTTGTCCCATTTGGGGCAGGTTTGGGTATATGCTTCTCACAAACCGGAGATTCTCACAACAAGCATGATGATTTTCGGTAGGGAACGTACCACCTCCTGGGACGAAACGATATCCATTGCCTCTTATTGCTTTCAAAAAAAATTCTCGTGTCAACATAGAACAACAGGAGTGTTGTGTGAATTTTTGTGACTTTTCGGGTTTCGTTTGGACATTTTTATGCATGAATTGAGTTTTCAATACATTTATGTGCATAATTCAAATTTGAACTACATGCACATGCTCCAGTGCATATAAATTGGTTGAAAACCAAATCTGTGTCCTCGGGTGCATGCTTAGGTCCCATGCAAGAAATGGGAATGAATTTCGAACACCAGGGCACCGTTGATTGCCGGCAAAACATTGAGATGCCTGGTTTTTAAATTCTAGTTTTGTCCCATTTGGGGCAGGTTTGGGTATATGCTTCTCACAAACCGGAGCTTGTCACAACAAGCATGATGATTTTCGGTAGGGAACGTCTCACCTTTGGGGACGAAACTATATCCAGTGCCTCTTATTGCTTTCAATTTTTTTCTCGTGTCAACAAAGAACAACAGGAGTGTTGTGTGAATTTTTGGGGTTCGTTTGGACATTTTTATGCATTAACTGAGCCCCCCCCCCCCCCCCCCCCCCCCCCCCCCCCCCCCCCCCCCCCCCCCCCCCCCCCCCCCCCCCCCCCCCCCCCCCCCCCCCCCCCCCCCCCCCCCCCCCCCCCCCCCCCCCCCCCCCCCCCCCCCCCCCCCCCCCCCCCCCCCCCCCCCCCCCCCCCCCCCCCCCCCCCCCCCCCCCCCCCCCCCCCCCCCCCCCCCCCCCCCCCCCCCCCCCCCCCCCCCCCCCCCCCCCCCCCCCCCCCCCCCCCCCCCCCCCCCCCCCCCCCCCCCCCCCCCCCCCCCCCCCCCCCCCCCCCCCCCCCCCCCCCCCCCCCCCCCCCCCCCCCCCCCCCCCCCCCCCCCCCCCCCCCCCCCCCCCCCCCCCCCCCCCCCCCCCCCCCCCCCCCCCCCCCCCCCCCCCCCCCCCCCCCCCCCCCCCCCCCCCCCCCCCCCCCCCCCCCCCCCCCCCCCCCCCCCCCCCCCCCCCCCCCCCCCCCCCCCCCCCCCCCCCCCCCCCCCCCCCCCCCCCCCCCCCCCCCCCCCCCCCCCCCCCCCCCCCCCCCCCCCCCCCCCCCCCCCCCCCCCCCCCCCCCCCCCCCCCCCCCCCCCCCCCCCCCCCCCCCCCCCCCCCCCCCCCCCCCCCCCCCCCCCCCCCCCCCCCCCCCCCCCCCCCCCCCCCCCCCCCCCCCCCCCCCCCCCCCCCCCCCCCCCCCCCCCCCCCCCCCCCCCCCCCCCCCCCCCCCCCCCCCCCCCCCCCCCCCCCCCCCCCCCCCCCCCCCCCCCCCCCCCCCCCCCCCCCCCCCCCCCCCCCCCCCCCCCCCCCCCCCCCCCCCCCCCCCCCCCCCCCCCCCCCCCCCCCCCCCCCCCCCCCCCCCCCCCCCCCCCCCCCCCCCCCCCCCCCCCCCCCCCCCCCCCCCCCCCCCCCCCCCCCCCCCCCCCCCCCCCCCCCCCCCCCCCCCCCCCCCCCCCCCCCCCCCCCCCCCCCCCCCCCCCCCCCCCCCCCCCCCCCCCCCCCCCCCCCCCCCCCCCCCCCCCCCCCCCCCCCCCCCCCCCCCCCCCCCCCCCCCCCCCCCCCCCCCCCCCCCCCCCCCCCCCCCCCCCCCCCCCCCCCCCCCCCCCCCCCCCCCCCCCCCCCCCCCCCCCCCCCCCCCCCCCCCCCCCCCCCCCCCCCCCCCCCCCCCCCCCCCCCCCCCCCCCCCCCCCCCCCCCCCCCCCCCCCCCCCCCCCCCCCCCCCCCCCCCCCCCCCCCCCCCCCCCCCCCCCCCCCCCCCCCCCCCCCCCCCCCCCCCCCCCCCCCCCCCCCCCCCCCCCCCCCCCCCCCCCCCCCCCCCCCCCCCCCCCCCCCCCCCCCCCCCCCCCCCCCCCCCCCCCCCCCCCCCCCCCCCCCCCCCCCCCCCCCCCCCCCCCCCCCCCCCCCCCCCCCCCCCCCCCCCCCCCCCCCCCCCCCCCCCCCCCCCCCCCCCCCCCCCCCCCCCCCCCCCCCCCCCCCCCCCCCCCCCCCCCCCCCCCCCCCCCCCCCCCCCCCCCCCCCCCCCCCCCCCCCCCCCCCCCCCCCCCCCCCCCCCCCCCCCCCCCCCCCCCCCCCCCCCCCCCCCCCCCCCCCCCCCCCCCCCCCCCCCCCCCCCCCCCCCCCCCCCCCCCCCCCCCCCCCCCCCCCCCCCCCCCCCCCCCCCCCCCCCCCCCCCCCCCCCCCCCCCCCCCCCCCCCCCCCCCCCCCCCCCCCCCCCCCCCCCCCCCCCCCCCCCCCCCCCCCCCCCCCCCCCCCCCCCCCCCCCCCCCCCCCCCCCCCCCCCCCCCCCCCCCCCCCCCCCCCCCCCCCCCCCCCCCCCCCCCCCCCCCCCCCCCCCCCCCCCCCCCCCCCCCCCCCCCCCCCCCCCCCCCCCCCCCCCCCCCCCCCCCCCCCCCCCCCCCCCCCCCCCCCCCCCCCCCCCCCCCCCCCCCCCCCCCCCCCCCCCCCCCCCCCCCCCCCCCCCCCCCCCCCCCCCCCCCCCCCCCCCCCCCCCCCCCCCCCCCCCCCCCCCCCCCCCCCCCCCCCCCCCCCCCCCCCCCCCCCCCCCCCCCCCCCCCCCCCCCCCCCCCCCCCCCCCCCCCCCCCCCCCCCCCCCCCCCCCCCCCCCCCCCCCCCCCCCCCCCCCCCCCCCCCCCCCCCCCCCCCCCCCCCCCCCCCCCCCCCCCCCCCCCCCCCCCCCCCCCCCCCCCCCCCCCCCCCCCCCCCCCCCCCCCCCCCCCCCCCCCCCCCCCCCCCCCCCCCCCCCCCCCCCCCCCCCCCCCCCCCCCCCCCCCCCCCCCCCCCCCCCCCCCCCCCCCCCCCCCCCCCCCCCCCCCCCCCCCCCCCCCCCCCCCCCCCCCCCCCCCCCCCCCCCCCCCCCCCCCCCCCCCCCCCCCCCCCCCCCCCCCCCCCCCCCCCCCCCCCCCCCCCCCCCCCCCCCCCCCCCCCCCCCCCCCCCCCCCCCCCCCCCCCCCCCCCCCCCCCCCCCCCCCCCCCCCCCCCCCCATTTGAAAGCAATAAGAGGCAATGGATATCGTTTCGTCCACAAAGGTGGGATGTTCCCTACCGAAAACCATCATGCTTGTTGTGAGAAGCTCCGGTTTGTGAGATGCATATACCCAAACTTGCCCCAAATGGGACAAAATTTGTACCACAGCATGTTGATGCTGCTCCATGATAGCATGCCAAGTTTCATGAATTTCAGATGAGTTTTGGATTTACTAGAATTTAAAAACCAGGCATCTCAATGTTTTGCCGGTAATCAACGGTGCCCTGGTGTTTGAAATTCATTCCCATTTATTGAATGGGACCTAAGCATGCACCCAATGACACATATTTGATTTTCCAACCAATTTATATGCACTGGAGCATGTGCATGTAGTTCAAATTTGAATTGTGCACATAAAATGCATTGAAAACTCAGTTAATGCATAAAAATGTCCAAACGAACCCCGAAAAATCACAAAAAATCGCACAACACTCCTGTTGTTCTATGTTGACACGAGAAAAAAAAATTGAAAGCAATAAGAGGCAATGGATATCGTTTCGTCCACAAAGGTGGGACGTTCCCTACCGAAAACCATCATGCTTGTTGTGAGAAGCTCCGGTTTGTGAGAAGCATATACCCAAACCTGCCCCAAATGGGACAAAATTTGTACCACGGCATGTTGATGCGGCTCCATGATAGCATGCCAAGTTTCATGAATTTCAGACGAGTTTTGGATTTACTAGAATTTAAAAACCAGGCATCTCAATGTTTTGCCGGCAATCAACGGTGCCCCGGTGTTTGAAATTCATTCCCATTTCTTGCATGGGACCTAAGCATGCACCCAAGGACACGGATTTAATTTTTCAACCAATTAATATGCACTGGAGCATGTGCATGTAGTTCAAATTTGAATTATGCACATAAAATGCATTGAAAACTCAGTTAATGCATAAAAATGTCCGACGAACCCCGAAAAATCACAAAAAATCACACAATACTCCTGTTGTTCTATGTTGACACGAGAAAAAAAAATTGAAAGCAATAAGAGGCAATGGATATCGTTTCGTCCACATAGGTGGGACGTTCCCTACCGAAAACGATCATGCTTGTTGTGAGAAGCTCCGGTTTGTGAGATGCATATACCCAAACCTGCCCTAAATGGGACAAAATTTGTACCACGGCATGTTGATGCCGCTCCATGATAGCATGCCAAGTTTCATGAATTTCAGACGAGTTTTGGATTTACTAGAATTTAAAAACCAGGCATCTCAATGTTTTGCCGGCAATCAACGGTGCCCCGGTGTTTGAAATTCATTCCCATTTCTTGCATGGGACCTAAGCGTGCACCCAAGGACACAGATTTGATTTTTCAACCAATTAATATGCACTGGAGCATGTGCATGTAGTTCAATTTGAATTATGCACATAAAATGCATTGAAAACTCAGATAATGCATAAAAATGTCCAAACGAACCCCCCCCCCCCCCCCCCCCCCCCCCCCCCCCCCCCCCCCCCCCCCCCCCCCCCCCCCCCCCCCCCCCCCCCCCCCCCCCCCCCCCCCCCCCCCCCCCCCCCCCCCCCCCCCCCCCCCCCCCCCCCCCCCCCCCCCCCCCCCCCCCCCCCCCCCCCCCCCCCCCCCCCCCCCCCCCCCCCCCCCCCCCCCCCCCCCCCCCCCCCCCCCCCCCCCCCCCCCCCCCCCCCCCCCCCCCCCCCCCCCCCCCCCCCCCCCCCCCCCCCCCCCCCCCCCCCCCCCCCCCCCCCCCCCCCCCCCCCCCCCCCCCCCCCCCCCCCCCCCCCCCCCCCCCCCCCCCCCCCCCCCCCCCCCCCCCCCCCCCCCCCCCCCCCCCCCCCCCCCCCCCCCCCCCCCCCCCCCCCCCCCCCCCCCCCCCCCCCCCCCCCCCCCCCCCCCCCCCCCCCCCCCCCCCCCCCCCCCCCCCCCCCCCCCCCCCCCCCCCCCCCCCCCCCCCCCCCCCCCCCCCCCCCCCCCCCCTAATGCATAAAAATGTGCAAACGAACCCCGAAAAATCACAAAAATTCACACAAGACTCCTGTTGTTCTATGTTGACACGAGAAAAAAAATTTGAAAGCAATAAGTGGCAATGGATATCGTTTCGTCCCTAAAGGTGGGACATTCCCTACCGAAAACCATCATGCTTGTTGTGAGAAGCTCCGGTTTGTGAGAAGCATATACCCAAACCTGCCCCAAATGGGACAAAATTTGTACCACGGCATGTTGATGCCGCTCCATGATAGCATGCCAAGTTTCATGATTTTCAGACGAGTTTTGGATTTACTAGAATTTAAAAACCAGGGATCTCAATGTTTTGCCGGGAATCAACGGTGCCCTGGTGTTCGAAATTCATTCCCAGTTCTTGCATGGGACCTAAGCATGCACTCGAGGACACAGATTTGATTTTTCAACCAGTTTACATGCACTGGAGCATGTGCATGTAGTTCAAATTTGAATTATGCACATAAATGCATTGAAAACTCAGTTAACGCATAAAAATGTCCAAACGAACCCCGAAAAATCACAAAAATTCACACAACACTCCTGTTGTTCTATGTTGACACGAGAAAAAAAAATTGAAAGCAATAAGAGGCAATGGATATTATTTCGTCCCTAAAGGTGGGAAGTTCCCTACCGAAAACCATCATGCTTGTTGTGAGAAGCTCCGGTTTGTGAGAAGCATATACCCAAACCAGCCCCAAATGGGACAAAATTTGTACCACCCCCCCCCCCCCCCCCCCCCCCCCCCCCCCCCCCCCCCCCCCCCCCCCCCCCCCCCCCCCCCCCCCCCCCCCCCCCCCCCCCCCCCCCCCCCCCCCCCCCCCCCCCCCCCCCCCCCCCCCCCCCCCCCCCCCCCCCCCCCCCCCCCCCCCCCCCCCCCCCCCCCCCCCCCCCCCCCCCCCCCCCCCCCCCCCCCCCCCCCCCCCCCCCCCCCCCCCCCCCCCCCCCCCCCCCCCCCCCCCCCCCCCCCCCCCCCCCCCCCCCCCCCCCCCCCCCCCCCCCCCCCCCCCCCCCCCCCCCCCCCCCCCCCCCCCCCCCCCCCCCCCCCCCCCCCCCCCCCCCCCCCCCCCCCACAACACTCCTGTTGTTCTACGTTGACACGAGAACAAAAATTGAAAGCAATAAGAGGCACTGGATATAGTTTCGTCCCCAAAGGTGGGACGTTCCCTACCGAAAACCATCATGCTTGTTGTGAGAAGCTCCGGTTTGTGAGAAGCATATACCCAAACCTGCCCCAAATGGCACAAAATTTGTACCTCGGCATGTTGATGCCGCTCCATGATAGCATGCCAAGTTTCATGAATTTCAGACGAGTTTTGGATTTACTAGAATTTAAAAACCAGGCATCTCAATGCTTTGCCGGCAATCAACGGTGCCCTGGTGTTCGAAATTCATTCCCATTTCTTGCATGGGACCTAAGCATGCACCCGAGGACACAGATTTGATTTTTCAACCAGTTCATATGCACTGGAGCATGTGCATGTAGTTCAAATTTGAATTATGCACATAAATGCATTGAAAACTCAGTTAATGCATAAAAATGTCCAAACGAACCCCGAAAAATCACAAAAATTCACACAACACTCCTGTTGTTCTATGTTGACACGAGAAAAAAAATTGAAAGCAATAAGAGGCAATGGATATCGTTTCGTCCCTAAAGGTGGGACGTTCCTACCGAAAACCATCATGCTTGTTGTG
>JAAAWM010008724.1:0-16282 GCA_036873465.1 Thinopyrum obtusiflorum
TGGGAAAGAGACGGGAGTACATGCGCCGTGCGTGCACCGCTTCTCTTCGTGCATGTCCCCCACCTACGTCGGTGTGCGTGAGAGAGATACAAACCTAGACAGATGGCGTGTGCGTTAATGAGTGTTTTTTGTTGGGGGGGTGCAATTTCGTGAATGTATTTGTGGGAATATGTGTCGATCATATCTCAAACAAAAATGTGACACATGCAATGTGTGTGAAATAGAGGCCTATCTATATCATATATGGAGGGGGCGATCCATGAGAAGAGAGGGAGGGGTCATAGATATTGATAGAGTCAAAGAGAGGATCAAGTGGGTGGGTGTGAGATCGATGACGAGAGCATCGAAATTGTGTGTGTGCAAGTCAAAGATATAGGGCAACTGACCTACCAGAACGTCAGAGGGCACAGGGCAAGTTTGTGTGTGGCAGGGAGAAATGACTAGAGCGCTCGATGTATCGGTGTGTGTGTGTGGGGGGGGAGGGGGAAGGCAGAGACCTAACTAGAGAGGTAGATCGACTCGTATATGTGTTGAGAAGGAGAGACCCAACTATGTCTTGAGGGAGATCGGTCGACATCCATACGTAAGTGAAGGATGGGAAATAGGTTGGGACAGAGAGAGAGAGAGAGAGAGAGAGAGGGAGAGAGAGAGTAGGAGAGGGGTAGAGTGCTGGATGGGTAATGGAGTTGCTTCTCGAAGATGGCGGGAGAGGCCTACTAGACAAACTGAGGGTAGAACTGCAATATTATCAATAAGAGTGGGGATGTGTTTCTGTGTGTGTGTGTGTGCATGATAGATGTGTCGGGAGGCATGCATGGATGATGAAGGGGGACCATGTGTTTGGTAAGCAGACCTAACTAGATCGGCAGATCAATTGTTGTGTGTCAGAGGAAGGGAGAGACATAACTAATGAGGTAGATCGATCGGCGCGTGGGGAAAACGAGTTATAACGACCTAGCTAGCTATATGTATAGCGGGAGATCGGTCGGTGTACATCCATTTGTTAGAGGCAAATAAGGCCCAGCGAGACGGATAGACAGAGAGAATGGAGCTAGGAGATGGTGCGAGAGGCCTACTAGCTAGATAGGGGGAGGAGTGTGCGATTGTGAGATTGATGAAAAGAGGGGCGAGAGTTTACACGTGTGTGGGACCGTATGAGTGACACGAGGCATGGACACAGCAAGGAGGAGATGGAAGGTGCGTGTGTATGTGGTAGGCAGACATCGCTGGAGTGGTTTATCGATCGGTGTATGTCGGAAACGAGTTGTGCAGACCGTGGGAGCTGGCTATCTAAGACCGAATGAATTGCTGCACGTCCACCACGTGGGCGAGGGTCGAGGGGCGAGGGAGAGTGCGTACTAGTACATCCGTTTCAATATGGACTACATACGGAGCAAAATGAGTGAATCTACACTCTAAAATACGTCTATATACATCAGTGTTTGAAGTATGTACTAGTAGTTCATATTGAAATCTACTAAAAGACATATATTTCAAACAATATGATAATCTCTCTAACCAAGGTAGGGACGAGGAGTAACAGAGGGAGTAGTAAAATTTTCACCTCGTTCTGCGAGCCACCGCGCGCGTGGGCGAGGGAGCGGGCGTAGGCGTAGTAAGCAAGATTCTCCTCGTCCTGCAACTCTGCGAGCCACCGCGCCCATGGGCGTGGGAGATGGCGTACTAAGCAAGCTTCTCCTCGCTCTACGAGTTGACAAGACATATCAAAAGTAATACGTACAGAGCATCTCAAGTGTATAGAGCCTTGCCTCTAAGGTAGGCTCCACATGGTTTGCCTCTTTTTTAACATAAAGCGTCAAGTCGCAATTTGTTTGTTCACCCGTGGTACACAATCCTCCATCAAGTGGACAACCAGTACAAGTGTCAAATTACCACGTGGGCTGCTTTTTCGTACAGAAATGAGCTCCACCGTGTACCCGCGCAGGTGTGGTTCTGGGAAAGAGACGGGAGTACATGCGCCGTGCGTGCACCGCTTCTCTTCGTGCACGTCCCCCACCTACGTGGGTGTGCGTGAGAGAGATACAAACCTAGACAGATGGTGTGTGCATTAATGAGTGTTTTTTGTTGGGGGAGGGTGCGATTTCGTGAATGTATTTGTGGGAATATGTGTCGATCATATCTCAAACAAAAATTTGACACATGCAATGTGTGTGAAATAGAGGCCTATCTATATCATATATGGAGGGGGCGATCCATGAGAAGAGAGGGAGGGGTCATAGATATTGATAGAGTCGAAGAGAGGATCAAGTGGGTGGGTGTGAGATCGATGAAGAGAGCATCGAAATTGTGTGTGTGCAAGTCAAAGATATAGGGCGACTGACCTACCGGAACGTCAGAGGGCACAGGGCAAGTTTGTGTGTGGCAGGGAGAAATGACTAGAGCGCTCGATGTATCGGTGTGTGTGTCGGGGGGAGGGGAAGGTAGAGACCTAACTAGAGAGGTAGATCGACTCGTATATGTGTTGAGAAGGAGAGACCCAGCTATGTCTTGAGGGAGATCGGTCGACATCCATACGTAAGTGAAGGATGGGAAATAGGTTGGGAGAGAGAGAGAGAGAGAGAGAGAGAGAGAGAGAGAGAGAGAGGAGAGAGGGAGAGAGAGAGAGTAGGAGAGGGGTAGACTGCTGGATGGGTAATGGAGTTGCTTCTCGAAGATGGCGGGAGAGGCCTACTAGGCAAACTGAGGGTAGAACTGCAATATTATCAATAAGAGTGGGGATGTGTTTCTGTGTGTGTGTGTGTGTGCATGATAGATGTGTCGGGAGGCATGCATGGATGATGAAGGGGGACCATGTGTTTGGTAAGCAGACCTAACTAGATCGGCAGATCAATTGTTGTGTGTCAGAGGAAGGGAGAGACATAACTAATGAGGTAGATCGATCGGCGCGTGGGGAAAACGAGTTATAACGACCTAGCTAGCTATATGTATAGCGGGAGATCGGTCGGTGTACATCCATTTGTTAGAGGCAAATAAGGCCCAGCGAGATGGATAGATAGAGAGAATGGAGCTAGGAGATGGTGCGAGAGGCCTACTAGCTAGATAGGGGAAGGAGTGTGCGATTGTGAGATTGATGAAAAGAGGGGCGAGAGTTTACACGTGTGTGGGACCGCATGAGTGACACGAGGCATGGACACGGCAAGGAGGAGATGGAAGGTGCGTGTGTATGTGGTAGGCAGACATCGCCGGAGTGGTTTATCGATCGGTGTATGTCGGAAACGAGTTGTGCAGACCGTGGGAGAACGATCTAAAGAAAAGAATGAATGTGCATGATGGATAGAATGCTGAGGGAGGGGAGGGCGGGGAGGGCGTGTGCATGCACGAGAGAAAGTTAGTGCTAGCTACAAAGGTTAGAGGATTGTGTGGGTGTAAGAGACTAACAAAGATCATAATTCGATATGAAAGTGGATTCATGTATTTGAATAGGAGATCATAGTGTTATAAACATATGCATGCATGAATATAGCGGTGATACGCGTGGTGTGGTTTTGGACATGTTATACCATAATGTGATAATGCGTGGTGTTTGCAACTCACAGCTAAATATCGAACAATCTAAAGCATACTATACATCGAACAATCTCACATTTTATTTGAATTTGTGATAATGTGTGGCATTTGCAGCTCATAACTAAATATCGAACAATCTAAACCATACTATATATCGAACAATATCACATTTTATTTGAATTTGTGATAATGTGTGGCATTTGTAACTCACATCTAAATACTTGTAGGCGTGGGGGCGGGGCACCATGCATTATGTGATAAACACATTATACATATGAGAGATGGTTTAGATTATGAAGATCTAGCTAGAGCTTGAAATGTACTGTGATTTGAAATCAACATAAAGTGGATTCAAAAAATCGAGTTCGAGTTCATATAGTACACATAGTTCATATCTAACTCGACAGTAATCATGTCGTGTGCTGTGAAGATAATACACAAACGATGGTTTAACTTGACAATAATGATGATTGTAGATCTTATTAAAATAGAGAAACGAATTCAAATGGTTTAACTTCACAACAATCATGATTGTAGATCTTATTCAAATAGAGAAATTAATTCAAATTTAGTTCATATTGAAGCGGTAGTATATACGTTTGGAATACACTAAAATGTTTATTTGAGTAGCAGGTTGCACGCATTATACATGTAGCGAAATATTTTAATTGAACATAACATGAATTCAAAGTTTTGAATGGCATTTGTTGTGTGAATTGATTTGGTACAGTACACGGGACTAGATTCTCTTGTGTGGTGCGAATTGATTTCTTTTTGTTATTTCGTCGAGGGAAGTGCGAATTGATTTGGTACCGTACACGTTAGGCTTGTCCGGAAATTTCAACCCGCGCCTTGTTACCCCGAAATATTTAAGATATATCTTTGTCTCGTTGTGCTTCGAAAACTCCCTCCATCTCAACCCGCGCCTTGCTATCCCAAAACTACAACGCGCTTGAAAACTCCCACCTCCTGCGAAATATCGACACGCGAAATGCCCGTGATACCCCTGAACCGAAAGAACCACCTAGCTCAAATCGGTGGGGGTACTTTCGTAACTTACCCCACATTTCAGACAAGCATGTCCCTAAGCCATGGTAACCCACTCCCATCCCATCCGCCCACCCATTCATACACCGAGGCCGCGAAAACCCGCGAAGCCCCAGACCCTCCTCCGTCCGCCACCCAGCCGGAGTCTCTTCCCCGATGACGTCGTCCACAGCAACACCTCGACGTCCCTCATCCACTGCACCGGATGAGGATCCGTCGTCGATCTCGTCGTCCTGCCGGTTCAGGCACCCCGTCCTCCACCTCCAAGGAGCTACCCCGATGTTCGCCTCGTCTTTTGCGCCACCTCCATTCCCACAGCATCGTCTTCACCTGCACCACCGGAAGAGCAGCATCATCATCGATTCCCTGGATGAAGCTGGGGCCGAATCGGCGCCACCAAAGAGGTTCTACACTAATCACTGTATTTTCTTCTTGATTCGATCTCACGGTGCTGCCAGCGCTCGGTCCCGAGCCGACATGGCGGGGCTCCATCCACGGCGGCGTCGCTGGCCACTTCCTGCACGGTGTCGCTCCCTCGGTGGCCCTATCCACATCAGTAGGAGCTGCTGCTGCTTTGGCTCTCGCTCACGCTGCTGCTCTGCTCTTGCTCTTGATCCCCTGCCTGGTCTGCTCTTGCTCTTGCTCTTGCTTGCGCTACTGCTCTCGCTCTTGCTCTTGCTTGCGCTGCTGCTCTACTCTTGAGCGCACTGCAGCTGCACGAGCAGCAGATCCTGCTCTCCCTCGAGCCCCTGCAGGTGCTATCCGAGATGCTGCTACATGACCAGCTGCCTCGGCTCTCGCACGCGCTGCTGCTCCGGGCGCTGCTGCTGCTGATACTGCTTTTCTGCTACTAGTGCGTTCCCTTTCGACAGTAAAATTCAGTTTCGACAGTTAAATTCAGTTTCGACAGTTAAGTTCAGAGTTGAGCGGCTGATGTATTTTACATCTAGCACTTTGTGGTTATGTATTTTATGTCATCTATTGAAGATGCTATTAGAATTCCACTCAGGTTAACGTTGTCTCTCTTGTCCTGCTTCAGCCTCGCTGTCGTACAACTCACCGGAGCTGCTCCAATGACGAAACCCTCCATCACAGCAGAGCAGTACCCCGGGCTCCATCTCCAGATGCCTAAGATCTTCTTCCCATCCTCCGACAACCAAATCAGCCGGAGCATCCTCACCGACCAACCCAATCATGCTGAGATCGACACCCCCCCCCCCCCCCCCCCCCCCCCCCCCCCCCCCCCCCCCCCCCCCCCCCCCCCCCCCCCCCCCCCCCCCCCCCCCCCCCCCCCCCCCCCCCCCCCCCCCCCCCCCCCCCCCCCCCCCCCCCCCCCCCCCCCCCCCCCCCCCCCCCCCCCCCCCCCCCCCCCCCCCCCCCCCCCCCCCCCCCCCCCCCCCCCCCCCCCCCCCCCCCCCCCCCCCCCCCCCCCCCCCCCCCCCCCCCCCCCCCCCGTAGGGCAGTGGACTGGGTCCAAAGTAGTAGAAGTAGCACAAAAATATTTTTTTAGTGTAGGCTTTTCCCTGCTCAAGCCTACCTACTAAAATCGCCAGTGCTTGAAAGGAAAAGTGAGGGAAAAACATAGGAATTGGAAAGTTTCCTATGGTACTACTATTCATGCATTTGGTTCAAAGGAATGGAGCAAAGGAAAACTGTTGGATTTGTTTCTTTAGTGTCTCCTTGAAAGAAAAACCGTAGGAATTTTAATATCCACTTGTCCTCCTTTTCAAATTCCTATTCATGAAGCACAAGACTAAGAGATAGTAGCATAATAGCATTATAACCGTACATTTTCTTGTGTTTTGACTTAATCTCACCGTGCTTCTTTGCATCCTGTGATCTTCCAATTCTTGTGAACCAAACACCCAGATTGGCAGAAATTCTGTGTTTTTAAATTCTCTATTTTGCACGTGCATTCCTATCCTATTACTGTGTATTTCATATCCCTGCGTTGTTAGAATCCTCTAATTCAAACGAGCCCTTACAGAGTTACTTTTCTTATAGATAGTTGTCAAAGAAAACCTTGTGTGGTTTGTCCGGCTCCTGCTGCGCCGTCGTCCAGCCCAGCTCAGCTGCTCCAATGACAGAAGGGTCCACCACAATAGGGATCCGGCCTCCAGACTGTCTTTCGCCGCCTCATATCTTCTTCCCCACTGTCAGCAGCCACGACAATTGCATTACCATCATCAACCGAGCAGATGACCTCGAGGACTACACGGGTCCGCAAGAGTGGTCGCACTCTTTCGTGTCTGCTTATGTTATGCATCGCTTAATATTACACGCTACTTTATCGTCCTGTTCACCGATTAGACTTTGAGTCAGCTCCAAACTAATGCTCAAACTTGAGTTTTTAAATGGTTGTGGGGCACATATCGAGGCCACAATCAATAGTATCTATCTCCCCCCCCCCCCCCCCCCCCCCCCCCCCCCCCCCCCCCCCCCCCCCCCCCCCCCCCCCCCCCCCCCCCCCCCCCCCCCCCCCCCCCCCCCCCCCCCCCCCCCCCCCCCCCCCCCCCCCCCCCCCCCCCCCCCCCCCCCCCCCCCCCCCCCCCCCCCCCCCCCCCCCCCCCCCCCCCCCCCCCCCCCCCCCCCCCCCCCCCCCCCCCCCCCCCCCCCCCCCCCCCCCCCCCCCCCCCCCCCCCCCCCCCCCCCCCCCCCCCCCCCCCCCCCCCCCCCCCCCCCCCCCCCCCCCCCCCCCCCCCCCCCCCCCCCCCCCCCCCCCCCCCCCCCCCCCCCCCCCCCCCCCCCCCCCCCCCCCCCCCCCCCCCCCCCCCCCCCCCCCCCCCCCCCCCCCCCCCCCCCCCCCCCCCCCCCCCCCCCCCCCCCCCCCCCCCCCCCCCCCCCCCCCCCCCCCCCCCCCCCCCCCCCCCCCCCCCCCCCCCCCCCCCCCCCCCCCCCCCCCCCCCCCCCCCCCCCCCCCCCCCCCCCCCCCCCCCCCCCCCCCCCCCCCCCCCCCCCCCCCCCCCCCCCCCCCCCCCCCCCCCCCCCCCCCCCCCCCCCCCCCCCCCCCCCCCCCCCCCCCCCCCCCCCCCCCCCCCCCCCCCCCCCCCCCCCCCCCCCCCCCCCCCCCCCCCCCCCCCCCCCCCCCCCCCCCCCCCCCCCCCCCCCCCCCCCCCCCCCCCCCCCCCCCCCCCCCCCCCCCCCCCCCCCCCCCCCCCCCCCCCCCCCCCCCCCCCCCCCCCCCCCCCCCCCCCCCCCCCCCCCCCCCCCCCCCCCCCCCCCCCCCCCCCCCCCCCCCCCCCCCCCCCCCCCCCCCCCCCCCCCCCCCCCCCCCCCCCCCCCCCCCCCCCCCCCCCCCCCCCCCCCCCCCCCCCCCCCCCCCCCCCCCCCCCCCCCCCCCCCCCCCCCCCCCCCCCCCCCCCCCCCCCCCCCCCCCCCCCCCCCCCCCCCCCCCCCCCCCCCCCCCCCCCCCCCCCCCCCCCCCCCCCCCCCCCCCCCCCCCCCCCCCCCCCCCCCCCCCCCCCCCCCCCCCCCCCCCCCCCCCCCCCCCCCCCCCCCCCCCCCCCCCCCCCCCCCCCCCCCCCCCCCCCCCCCCCCCCCCCCCCCCCCCCCCCCCCCCCCCCCCCCCCCCCCCCCCCCCCCCCCCCCCCCCCCCCCCCCCCCCCCCCCCCCCCCCCCCCCCCCCCCCCCCCCCCCCCCCCCCCCCCCCCCCCCCCCCCCCCCCCCCCCCCCCCCCCCCCCCCCCCCCCCCCCCCCCCCCCCCCCCCCCCCCCCCCCCCCCCCCCCCCCCCCCCCCCCCCCCCCCCCCCCCCCCCCCCCCCCCCCCCCCCCCCCCCCCCCCCCCCCCCCCCCCCCCCCCCCCCCCCCCCCCCCCCCCCCCCCCCCCCCCCCCCCCCCCCCCCCCCCCCCCCCCCCCCCCCCCCCCCCCCCCCCCCCCCCCCCCCCCCCCCCCCCCCCCCCCCCCCCCCCCCCCCCCCCCCCCCCCCCCCCCCCCCCCCCCCCCCCCCCCCCCCCCCCCCCCCCCCCCCCCCCCCCCCCCCCCCCCCCCCCCCCCCCCCCCCCCCCCCCCCCCCCCCCCCCCCCCCCCCCCCCCCCCCCCCCCCCCCCCCCCCCCCCCCCCCCCCCCCCCCCCCCCCCCCCCCCCCCCCCCCCCCCCCCCCCCCCCCCCCCCCCCCCCCCCCCCCCCCCCCCCCCCCCCCCCCCCCCCCCCCCCCCCCCCCCCCCCCCCCCCCCCCCCCCCCCCCCCCCCCCCCCCCCCCCCCCCCCCCCCCCCCCCCCCCCCCCCCCCCCCCCCCCCCCCCCCCCCCCCCCCCCCCCCCCCCCCCCCCCCCCCCCCCCCCCCCCCCCCCCCCCCCCCCCCCCCCCCCCCCCCCCCCCCCCCCCCCCCCCCCCCCCCCCCCCCCCCCCCCCCCCCCCCCCCCCCCCCCCCCCCCCCCCCCCCCCCCCCCCCCCCCCCCCCCCCCCCCCCCCCCCCCCCCCCCCCCCCCCCCCCCCCCCCCCCCCCCCCCCCCCCCCCCCCCCCCCCCCCCCCCCCCCCCCCCCCCCCCCCCCCCCCCCCCCCCCCCCCCCCCCCCCCCCCCCCCCCCCCCCCCCCCCCCCCCCCCCCCCCCCCCCCCCCCCCCCCCCCCCCCCCCCCCCCCCCCCCCCCCCCCCCCCCCCCCCCCCCCCCCCCCCCCCCCCCCCCCCCCCCCCCCCCCCCCCCCCCCCCCCCCCCCCCCCCCCCCCCCCCCCCCCCCCCCCCCCCCCCCCCCCCCCCCCCCCCCCCCCCCCCCCCCCCCCCCCCCCCCCCCCCCCCCCCCCCCCCCCCCCCCCCCCCCCCCCCCCCCCCCCCCCCCCCCCCCCCCCCCCCCCCCCCCCCCCCCCCCCCCCCCCCCCCCCCCCCCCCCCCCCCCCCCCCCCCCCCCCCCCCCCCCCCCCCCCCCCCCCCCCCCCCCCCCCCCCCCCCCCCCCCCCCCCCCCCCCCCCCCCCCCCCCCCCCCCCCCCCCCCCCCCCCCCCCCCCCCCCCCCCCCCCCCCCCCCCCCCCCCCCCCCCCCCCCCCCCCCCCCCCCCCCCCCCCCCCCCCCCCCCCCCCCCCCCCCCCCCCCCCCCCCCCCCCCCCCCCCCCCCCCCCCCCCCCCCCCCCCCCCCCCCCCCCCCCCCCCCCCCCCCCCCCCCCCCCCCCCCCCCCCCCCCCCCCCCCCCCCCCCCCCCCCCCCCCCCCCCCCCCCCCCCCCCCCCCCCCCCCCCCCCCCCCCCCCCCCCCCCCCCCCCCCCCCCCCCCCCCCCCCCCCCCCCCCCCCCCCCCCCCCCCCCCCCCCCCCCCCCCCCCCCCCCCCCCCCCCCCCCCCCCCCCCCCCCCCCCCCCCCCCCCCCCCCCCCCCCCCCCCCCCCCCCCCCCCCCCCCCCCCCCCCCCCCCCCCCCCCCCCCCCCCCCCCCCCCCCCCCCCCCCCCCCCCCCCCCCCCCCCCCCCCCCCCCCCCCCCCCCCCCCCCCCCCCCCCCCCCCCCCCCCCCCCCCCCCCCCCCCCCCCCCCCCCCCCCCCCCCCCCCCCCCCCCCCCCCCCCCCCCCCCCCCCCCCCCCCCCCCCCCCCCCCCCCCCCCCCCCCCCCCCCCCCCCCCCCCCCCCCCCCCCCCCCCCCCCCCCCCCCCCCCCCCCCCCCCCCCCCCCCCCCCCCCCCCCCCCCCCCCCCCCCCCCCCCCCCCCCCCCCCCCCCCCCCCCCCCCCCCCCCCCCCCCCCCCCCCCCCCCCCCCCCCCCCCCCCCCCCCCCCCCCCCCCCCCCCCCCCCCCCCCCCCCCCCCCCCCCCCCCCCCCCCCCCCCCCCCCCCCCCCCCCCCCCCCCCCCCCCCCCCCCCCCCCCCCCCCCCCCCCCCCCCCCCCCCCCCCCCCCCCCCCCCCCCCCCCCCCCCCCCCCCCCCCCCCCCCCCCCCCCCCCCCCCCCCCCCCCCCCCCCCCCCCCCCCCCCCCCCCCCCCCCCCCCCCCCCCCCCCCCCCCCCCCCCCCCCCCCCCCCCCCCCCCCCCCCCCCCCCCCCCCCCCCCCCCCCCCCCCCCCCCCCCCCCCCCCCCCCCCCCCCCCCCCCCCCCCCCCCCCCCCCCCCCCCCCCCCCCCCCCCCCCCCCCCCCCCCCCCCCCCCCCCCCCCCCCCCCCCCCCCCCCCCCCCCCCCCCCCCCCCCCCCCCCCCCCCCCCCCCCCCCCCCCCCCCCCCCCCCCCCCCCCCCCCCCCCCCCCCCCCCCCCCCCCCCCCCCCCCCCCCCCCCCCCCCCCCCCCCCCCCCCCCCCCCCCCCCCCCCCCCCCCCCCCCCCCCCCCCCCCCCCCCCCCCCCCCCCCCCCCCCCCCCCCCCCCCCCCCCCCCCCCCCCCCCCCCCCCCCCCCCCCCCCCCCCCCCCCCCCCCCCCCCCCCCCCCCCCCCCCCCCCCCCCCCCCCCCCCCCCCCCCCCCCCCCCCCCCCCCCCCCCCCCCCCCCCCCCCCCCCCCCCCCCCCCCCCCCCCCCCCCCCCCCCCCCCCCCCCCCCCCCCCCCCCCCCCCCCCCCCCCCCCCCCCCCCCCCCCCCCCCCCCCCCCCCCCCCCCCCCCCCCCCCCCCCCCCCCCCCCCCCCCCCCCCCCCCCCCCCCCCCCCCCCCCCCCCCCCCCCCCCCCCCCCCCCCCCCCCCCCCCCCCCCCCCCCCCCCCCCCCCCCCCCCCCCCCCCCCCCCCCCCCCCCCCCCCCCCCCCCCCCCCCCCCCCCCCCCCCCCCCCCCCCCCCCCCCCCCCCCCCCCCCCCCCCCCCCCCCCCCCCCCCCCCCCCCCCCCCCCCCCCCCCCCCCCCCCCCCCCCCCCCCCCCCCCCCCCCCCCCCCCCCCCCCCCCCCCCCCCCCCCCCCCCCCCCCCCCCCCCCCCCCCCCCCCCCCCCCCCCCCCCCCCCCCCCCCCCCCCCCCCCCCCCCCCCCCCCCCCCCCCCCCCCCCCCCCCCCCCCCCCCCCCCCCCCCCCCCCCCCCCCCCCCCCCCCCCCCCCCCCCCCCCCCCCCCCCCCCCCCCCCCCCCCCCCCCCCCCCCCCCCCCCCCCCCCCCCCCCCCCCCCCCCCCCCCCCCCCCCCCCCCCCCCCCCCCCCCCCCCCCCCCCCCCCCCCCCCCCCCCCCCCCCCCCCCCCCCCCCCCCCCCCCCCCCCCCCCCCCCCCCCCCCCCCCCCCCCCCCCCCCCCCCCCCCCCCCCCCCCCCCCCCCCCCCCCCCCCCCCCCCCCCCCCCCCCCCCCCCCCCCCCCCCCCCCCCCCCCCCCCCCCCCCCCCCCCCCCCCCCCCCCCCCCCCCCCCCCCCCCCCCCCCCCCCCCCCCCCCCCCCCCCCCCCCCCCCCCCCCCCCCCCCCCCCCCCCCCCCCCCCCCCCCCCCCCCCCCCCCCCCCCCCCCCCCCCCCCCCCCCCCCCCCCCCCCCCCCCCCCCCCCCCCCCCCCCCCCCCCCCCCCCCCCCCCCCCCCCCCCCCCCCCCCCCCCCCCCCCCCCCCCCCCCCCCCCCCCCCCCCCCCCCCCCCCCCCCCCCCCCCCCCCCCCCCCCCCCCCCCCCCCCCCCCCCCCCCCCCCCCCCCCCCCCCCCCCCCCCCCCCCCCCCCCCCCCCCCCCCCCCCCCCCCCCCCCCCCCCCCCCCCCCCCCCCCCCCCCCCCCCCCCCCCCCCCCCCCCCCCCCCCCCCCCCCCCCCCCCCCCCCCCCCCCCCCCCCCCCCCCCCCCCCCCCCCCCCCCCCCCCCCCCCCCCCCCCCCCCCCCCCCCCCCCCCCCCCCCCCCCCCCCCCCCCCCCCCCCCCCCCCCCCCCCCCCCCCCCCCCCCCCCCCCCCCCCCCCCCCCCCCCCCCCCCCCCCCCCCCCCCCCCCCCCCCCCCCCCCCCCCCCCCCCCCCCCCCCCCCCCCCCCCCCCCCCCCCCCCCCCCCCCCCCCCCCCCCCCCCCCCCCCCCCCCCCCCCCCCCCCCCCCCCCCCCCCCCCCCCCCCCCCCCCCCCCCCCCCCCCCCCCCCCCCCCCCCCCCCCCCCCCCCCCCCCCCCCCCCCCCCCCCCCCCCCCCCCCCCCCCCCCCCCCCCCCCCCCCCCCCCCCCCCCCCCCCCCCCCCCCCCCCCCCCCCCCCCCCCCCCCCCCCCCCCCCCCCCCCCCCCCCCCCCCCCCCCCCCCCCCCCCCCCCCCCCCCCCCCCCCCCCCCCCCCCCCCCCCCCCCCCCCCCCCCCCCCCCCCCCCCCCCCCCCCCCCCCCCCCCCCCCCCCCCCCCCCCCCCCCCCCCCCCCCCCCCCCCCCCCCCCCCCCCCCCCCCCCCCCCCCCCCCCCCCCCCCCCCCCCCCCCCCCCCCCCCCCCCCCCCCCCCCCCCCCCCCCCCCCCCCCCCCCCCCCCCCCCCCCCCCCCCCCCCCCCCCCCCCCCCCCCCCCCCCCCCCCCCCCCCCCCCCCCCCCCCCCCCCCCCCCCCCCCCCCCCCCCCCCCCCCCCCCCCCCCCCCCCCCCCCCCCCCCCCCCCCCCCCCCCCCCCCCCCCCCCCCCCCCCCCCCCCCCCCCCCCCCCCCCCCCCCCCCCCCCCCCCCCCCCCCCCCCCCCCCCCCCCCCCCCCCCCCCCCCCCCCCCCCCCCCCCCCCCCCCCCCCCCCCCCCCCCCCCCCCCCCCCCCCCCCCCCCCCCCCCCCCCCCCCCCCCCCCCCCCCCCCCCCCCCCCCCCCCCCCCCCCCCCCCCCCCCCCCCCCCCCCCCCCCCCCCCCCCCCCCCCCCCCCCCCCCCCCCCCCCCCCCCCCCCCCCCCCCCCCCCCCCCCCCCCCCCCCCCCCCCCCCCCCCCCCCCCCCCCCCCCCCCCCCCCCCCCCCCCCCCCCCCCCCCCCCCCCCCCCCCCCCCCCCCCCCCCCCCCCCCCCCCCCCCCCCCCCCCCCCCCCCCCCCCCCCCCCCCCCCCCCCCCCCCCCCCCCCCCCCCCCCCCCCCCCCCCCCCCCCCCCCCCCCCCCCCCCCCCCCCCCCCCCCCCCCCCCCCCCCCCCCCCCCCCCCCCCCCCCCCCCCCCCCCCCCCCCCCCCCCCCCCCCCCCCCCCCCCCCCCCCCCCCCCCCCCCCCCCCCCCCCCCCCCCCCCCCCCCCCCCCCCCCCCCCCCCCCCCCCCCCCCCCCCCCCCCCCCCCCCCCCCCCCCCCCCCCCCCCCCCCCCCCCCCCCCCCCCCCCCCCCCCCCCCCCCCCCCCCCCCCCCCCCCCCCCCCCCCCCCCCCCCCCCCCCCCCCCCCCCCCCCCCCCCCCCCCCCCCCCCCCCCCCCCCCCCCCCCCCCCCCCCCCCCCCCCCCCCCCCCCCCCCCCCCCCCCCCCCCCCCCCCCCCCCCCCCCCCCCCCCCCCCCCCCCCCCCCCCCCCCCCCCCCCCCCCCCCCCCCCCCCCCCCCCCCCCCCCCCCCCCCCCCCCCCCCCCCCCCCCCCCCCCCCCCCCCCCCCCCCCCCCCCCCCCCCCCCCCCCCCCCCCCCCAAATGCCATTCAAAACTGTTCAATTAAAATATTTCGCTACGTGTATAATGCATGCAACCTACTACTCAAATGAACGTTTTAGTGCATTCCAAACGTATATACTACCGCTTCATTATGAACTAAATTTGAATTCGTTTCTCTATAAGATCTACAATAATGATTGTTGTGAAGTCAAACCATTTGAATTTGTTTCTCTATTTTAATAAGATCTACAATCATCATTATTGTCAAGTTAAACAATCGTTTGTGTATTATCTTCACAGCACACCACATGATTACTGTCGAGTTAGATATGAACTATGGGTACTATATGAACTCGAACTCTATTTTTGTATCCACTTTATGTTGATTTCAAATCACAGTACATTTGAAGCTCTAGCTAGATCTTCATAATCTAAACCATGTCTCATATGTATAATCTGTTTATCACATAATGTATGGTGCCCCGCCCCCACGCCTACAAGTATTTAGATGTGAGTTGCAAATGCCACACATTACCACAAATTTAAATAAAATGTGAGATTGTTTGATATATAGTATTCCCCCCCCCCCCCCATGTACAATCTAGAAGACTCCATGGTTGAACTTAAGCATACATGGTTTAGATTCCGAACATCTAGCTAGAGCATACATGTACTATGATTTGAATTCAACATACAATGGATACATATATTTGAATTTGAGATCGTATGTACATGTAGTTCGTATTTATATAGGAATTTACTACTCCTATATTCATGTCATGTGTTTTGAAGATAATATTTAGATGGTTGTATAACTAACCCGAGTTCAATCCCATTCAAACAGGGAAAATGTACTCAAATTTAGTCCATATGCTAGACAACACGAATTGTTTTTTTATTGTTGTGGGAAGTGCAAATTGACTTGGTACTATACACATTATGTTTGTTGTCCTGATTTTTTTTATTGTTGTATTTGAATGCATTTCTAGTAATATAGTAAAACGGGACATGGCTATCTCTAGTGATGAGGTGCGAATTTTCTTTTTTTTGTACACGTGAAGCTTGTTCTCCCAAAATTTCAAGACGCGCCTTGTTATGCTAAAATTTCAAGCTAGCATCTCTGTCTATCGTGCTGCGAAACTCCCGCCTCTTCAACCCGCGCCTTCTTACCCCGAAATATTTAAGATATATCTTATTCTCATTGTACTCCAAAAACTCCCTCAATCTCAACCCGCGCCTTGCTATCCCAAAATTACAACGCGCGCGAAAACTCCCACCTCCTGCGAAATCCCGACACACGAAATGCCCGTGATACCACTGAACCGAAAGAACCGCCTGGCTCAAATCAGTGGGGGTACTTTCGTAACTTACCCCACATTTCGGACAAGTGCGTCCCAAAGCCATGGTTCCCCCCTCCCATCGCATCCGCCCACCTATTCATACAGCGAGGCCATGAAAACCCGCGAAGCCCCACACCCTCCTCCGTCTGCCACCCAGCCGGAGCCTCTTCCCCGACGATGTCGTCCACAGCAACACCTCGATGTCCCTCATCCACCACACCAAATGAGGATCTGTCATCGATCTGGTCATCCCGCTGGTTCGGCTACCCCGTCCTCCACCTCCAAGGAGCTGAACCGACGTTCCCCTCGTCTTTTGCGCCACCTTCATTCCCACACCGCCGTCTTCACCTGCACCACTGGAAGAGCAGCATCATCACCAATTCCTCGGATGAAGCTGAGGCCTAATCTGCGCAACCAAAGAGGTTCTACACTAATCACCGCATTTTCTTCTTGATTCGATCTCACAGTACTGTCGGCGCTCGGTCCCGAGCCGACATGGCGCGGCTCCATCCACGGCGGCGGCGCCGGCCACTTCCTCCACATCGTTGCTCCATCGACGGCGACGTCCACATCAGTAGGAGCTGCTGCTGCTTTGGCTCTCGCTCACGCTGCTGCTCTGCTCTTGCTCTTGCCCTCGGTCCCCAGCCTGGTCTGCTCTTGCTCTTGCTCTTGCTCTTGCTCTTTCTCGCACTGCTGCTCTCACTCTTGCTCTTGCTTGCGCTGCTGCTCTCGCTCTTGCTCTTGCTTGCGCTACTGCTCCACTCATGTGTGCGCTGCTGCTGCATGAGTGACAGATCCTGCTCTCCCTCAAGCCCCTGCAGCTACTACCCGAGATGCTGCTACACGACCAGCTGCCCCGGGTCTCACACGCGCTGCTGCTGCTACTCCTTTTGTGCTACTAGTGCATTCCATTTCGACAGTAAAATTTAGTTTTGACAACAAAGTTTAGTTTCGACAGTTAAATTCTGTTTCGATAGTTAAATTCAGTCTCGACAGTTAAGTTCAGAGATGAGCGGCTGATGTATTTTTCATCTAGCACTTT
>JAAAWM010008725.1:0-16283 GCA_036873465.1 Thinopyrum obtusiflorum
TATCAAACCAGTTTGAAGATGGCCCCTTTCGAAGCTTTGTACGGAAGGAGGTGCAGAACACCGTTGTTATGGGACGAAGTTGGAGACCGTCAGTTGTTTGGACCAGATTTGATTAAGGAGTCTGAACAGAAAGTGAAGTTGATTCGCGATAGGCTCAAGGTAGCCCAGTCCAGGCAGAAGAGCTATGCTGATTCTAAACGCAAGGAGACCGTTCATGAAGTCGGAGACAGAGTGTATCTTCGAGTATCACCACTTCGAGGAGTGAAGCGCTTTGGAGTTAAGGGAAAGTTAGCGCCTCGTTTTATCGGACCATACCGAGTGTTGGAACGTATGGGAGAGGGGGGGGGGGGGGGGGGGGGGGGGGGGGGGGGGGGGGGGGGGGGGGGGGGGGGGGGGGGGGGGGGAGTTGAAGAAGTGCCACGCAGAGATGGCTGAGATACCACTGAGAGATACTGTGCCACTGGAAGCGATTCAGTTGGAAAGTGATTTGACTTATGAGGAGAAACCTGTTAAGATTCTCGAGTATGCCAGCCGAGTTACCCGCAGCAAGGTTATCAAGTTTTGCAAAGTTCAGTGGAGTCACCACACAGAAGATGAGGCCACCTGGGAGCGAGAGGAAGATCTACGGAAAAACCACTCCCACCTGTTTTCTAGCCAACCCGAATCTCGAGGGCGAGATTCATCTTAAGGGGGGTAGGTTTGTAACATCCCAAATTTTCAATTTGGAATGTTATACATAGATCATCATTTGCATATCATGTTTTGTTGCATTTTGACAAATCCTCGATAAATCCTAAGCAACTCAAGGACCCTCGGAGAGAGTTGGGGATTTTCTCGAATTTTCATATTTGATTTTCATCAAATAATAAGACGAGGATTGTGGTTTTAATTATTTTCTCTCCGGAAAAATATTTCATTTTAAAATAAACGAGAGGAGAAAATATGACTTCTCCAAAACAATTGAAATACTGGAGGAAAAGTGTTAAAATCATTATTTGGAAGGGGGGGTTTATTGCATTTAAAAATATGCATGTTTTCAAAATATTTATTTTTGATTTTAAAAATGTTCACCCTATTCTAGATTTTCTAACTAGACGGGGAAAATTTATTTCATATTTTTCTGATTTTTATTTATTTTTCTACGCAATATTTTCCGCGGGGGGGGGGGGGGGGGGGGGGGGGGGGGGGGGGGGGGGGGGGGGGGGGGGGGGGGGGGGGGGGGGGGGGGGGGGGGGGGGGGGGGGGGGGGGGGGGGGGGGGGGGGGGGGGGGGGGGGGGGGGGGGGGGGGGGGGGGGGGGGGGGGGGGGGGGGGGGGGGGGGGGGGGGGGGGGGGGGGGGGGGGGGGGGGGGGGGGGGGGGGGGGGGGGGGGGGGGGGGGGGGGGGGGGGGGGGGGGGGGGGGGGGGGGGGGGGGGGGGGGGGGGGGGGGGGGGGGGGGGGGGGGGGGGGGGGGGGGGGGGGGGGGGGTCGACCACGCCGCCACCCGCCGCCCGGACCCGCAGCCCCACCGCCCCACGCCGCCTCCCGAACCCCACCGGATCCCGCCAGACCCGAGGTAGCCGTCGCGCCAGTTTTCGCCGAAAAACCGTGTAGTTTTTTTTGAAACCCCGGTTTATTTTTATTATAGATCGGTTTGGTTTTTTTTGGTTCAGTCCTTTTAGCGAGCGTTCGCTCGTTCGTTCGTTTTAACGAACGCGTTCATCGTTTAGTTACAGTTAACGAACGTTCGTTCGATAAACTGTTCGTCAGTTTTTCTTTTTCTCGGATTTTTCCGCGATTATTCCAGATCGCGATTTCTGCTCCGATTTTTGTTCTAGTATAACTTTTCGCTCGTTTATCGGAATCAGGCGATTCAAGCGCCTAGAGTTTCGTCTCGAAATTCTATTTCCGTTTAACCAACTCAAACAAGTTTTTGGTACTGTAAAATTTGACTTAGATCCAGATTAGTAAACGAAGGTTGTTTCTATCGTCGTTTGACTTTCGTTGTTTCGTTTGATTTGATTCTTTTTGTAAACCGGAGTTCTTAAGTTGAACTTTCTGGTTAGATCTTTTAGTTGAGTTTTACCTGTGAATTAGATGAGTGCTTATTTTATGCTTGTTTGTTTGCGATAGAGTACCCGGAGTGCGCCGCTTGCTACTTCGAATCTCTAGGTTTCACGGATCATCAGCAAGGCAAGTAACACTTTAGTCATACCTCTTTACTACCTAATTTTATTGCATTAGAACAATCCTCAAACATTGCATGATTAGGATCTGATTAAATTGTGGGTATCGGGAAGTAGATGAGGTAGTACCTATTACCTGTTTTGTTATCAAACCTTTGGGAGTTACTTCTACGTTTGCTCATATTGCTATGCTATGCTAGTAGACGTGGATTGGGTTTGAGAGATCTTTCCATGCCAGTTGTGAGATTGTTAATTTATGGTTAAACTTAAGGTGGCAACTTAAAGTCACATCTGGGTGGATTGAGGCACCTGGAGAATCCAGTGTTTCCTGTATTTTTGGAAATCCCGGGGTTCCGTGTGATTATCCTATGCACAGCCACCCAGGCTCAAAGGGATCATAAGATTATTCATGCTAGAAACTTCCGTGTGCAGCCACAAGCTATTATGGGCTCTAGCATAGTTGAGTAGGTTGCATGACCTCTTCCAGTGGTAGGCTAGCAGATGTAGGGGATGTAGGTTGGTACTGTCTACCCGGGGTTAGAGTTAATGCTTCTAAAAGACTGTGTCTCGGTCATCCGTGTCTCAAACACCATGTAGTGCGAGAATCCCAACGGAGGAGATCGAGTCTTGTGGGGAAAAGTGCACAAACCTCTGCAGAGTGTACAAACTAATCATGGTTAGCCGTGTCCCCGGTTATGGACATCTTGAGTATCTAGTTCTTGGATTATCATGTGAATCTCATCACCATGTTACTTAATTTAATTTGATTGGGTTCATCACGTTCTTAATTGGGATTGAGATGCTGTCAACCATCTCAATGTTCAAACAACCACCATGATAGTTAAATAAAATTTTATTCCTTTGCAGTAGGGAAAAATTGGCTTTTCGCAAAACTGTAACCATAGAGCTTTCCACCAGCCAAATATGCATGTAGTATAGCCTTATTCTGTTCATTACTCTCTACGTGTTATATTGCCGGCATATTCCATGTGCTGACCCGTTTTCGGGTTGCAACGTTTCATGTTGCAGACTTTTCAGACGACGAGTAAGGTGCCTTAGGTTGTGGTCTTGACGACGCCGCCGCCGCCGCCGCCGCCCGGGGTCGCCCCCTTCTCCAAGTCGGACGCCCCCTCGAACCTATAAGTACCCCGCCCCGCCACTTTGTTCCCCATCCCGAGGGGGGGGGGGGGGGGGGGGGGGGGGGGGGGGGGGGGGGGGGGGGGGGGGGGGGGGGGGGGGGGGGGGGGGGGGGGGGGGGGGGGGGGGGGGGGGGGGGGGGGGGGGGGGGGGGGGGGGGGGGGGGGGGGGGGGGGGGGGGGGGGGGGGGGGGGGGGGGGGGGGGGGGGGGGGGGGGGGGGGGGGGGGGGGGGGGGGGGGGGGGGGGGGGGGGGGGGGGGGGGGGGGGGGGGGGGGGGGGGGGGGGGGGGGGGGGGGGGGGGGGGGGGGGGGGGGGGGGGGGGGGGGGGGGGGGGGGGGGGGGGGGGGGGGGGGGGGGGGGGGGGGGGGGGGGGGGGGGGGGGGGGGGGGGGGGGGGGGGGGGGGGGGGGGGGGGGGGGGGGGGGGGGGGGGGGGGGGGGGGGGGGGGGGGGGGGGGGGGGGGGGGGGGGGGGGGGGGGGGGGGGGGGGGGGGGGGGGGGGGGGGGGGGGGGGGGGGGGGGGGGGGGGGGGGGGGGGGGGGGGGGGGGGGGGGGGGGGGGGGGGGGGGGGGGGGGGGGGGGGGGGGGGGGGGGGGGGGGGGGGGGGGGGGGGGGGGGGGGGGGGGGGGGGGGGGGGGGGGGGGGGGGGGGGGGGGGGGGGGGGGGGGGGGGGGGGGGGGGGGGGGGGGGGGGGGGGGGGGGGGGGGGGGGGGGGGGGGGGGGGGGGGGGGGGGGGGGGGGGGGGGGGGGGGGGGGGGGGGGGGGGGGGGGGGGGGGGGGGGGGGGGGGGGGGGGGGGGGGGGGGGGGGGGGGGGGGGGGGGGGGGGGGGGGGGGGGGGGGGGGGGGGGGGGGGGGGGGGGGGGGGGGGGGGGGGGGGGGGGGGGGGGGGGGGGGGGGGGGGGGGGGGGGGGGGGGGGGGGGGGGGGGGGGGGGGGGGGGGGGGGGGGGGGGGGGGGGGGGGGGGGGGGGGGGGGGGGGGGGGGGGGGGGGGGGGGGGGGGGGGGGGGGGGGGGGGGGGGGGGGGGGGGGGTATTTTCAGATCTATTAAACCAAAAATACAAAAATACCTTGCTGCAATTTATTCTTATTTATTTTATTTGGCATTCGATCTATCAATCTACTACAATTTATCTCACGTCCGTTTGCCTACTCCAGGCGCCGTACCCCGGAAGGGATTGACAACCCCTTTAACACGTCGGGTTGCGAGGATTTGTTATCTGTGTGCAGGGGCTGTTTACGTTGTGTTGCTTGGTTATCCTACTGGTTCGATAACCTTGATTTCATATCTGAGGGAAATACCTACCGCCGCTGTGCTGCATCATCCCTTCCTCTTTGGGGAAATACCGACGTGGCTTCAAGCGACATCAATGATAGACAACGAACCTGGTAAGCTCGACCTATCCTAGTGGTTCTAGTTCTCAATCCTTCGGCCGTGTCTTTTATGGGCAGCCTCGCGTAAACATTTCATCTTCAACGTTATTAGTGATGTGCTTGGCGACTTTGGTCCGCATACTGTGCTCGGTGAGGTGACCATTTTTCTGTTTGGCAGCATTACCAATGTTCATGCATGCTCTTGGGTGAGCAGTTCTACCTTGCCGATAGTGCGCGCTCTTCAATCCAGTACAATGTGGCAGGGGCCTTCTTAGAGATGGAGGCGAATGATGCTATGGTATCACACCATCAATAGGGAGTGTTCAAAGGGGGGGGGTCCATTTCTAGTGGTGTGACTCCCCTTGAGAGTTCTATTCCTTTCTCTATTGTGAGAGTGTTAGTGGTTGAGGGCCTTAAAGATGTAACTTTTTGCTTATTTGTTTGTGGCACTTTTCTTCAGGTCAGTGTACCAGTTTGGGGTTGCAATGTTGCATCCCTATTTTCTTTTGTTTTTAGTTTTGGTTCCTACAATCTTGGCTGCCCTATGCCTTTGCCTATTCAATGTTGAGCTCTTCTTCTACCTTCGTTCTAAAAAGATAAGGAACAGGGGAAAGCGGTGTGGGGTTGGTACCTGCAGACCAAACAGGGTAGTATAGCACTTTCGCAGAAGTATCCCAATGAGTAATCGTCCCAACAAAGAACAGAGGAGAGTATTTATTGAGGCGTTTCTGTCACACACAAGGTCTCACAACTCTTGTGTGAAGTACTGTTGGAGCTTCTGTAAATACTATTATTGTCCTGGGCAAACAATAAACAAAATAGGCTAGTGAAGAAGATTTAAAAGTGTCTACTGGATAACTAAATAAAAAGTAAATAACAAGAGCTTAAAATGTAAATGGGTGTTCCCTACAGTGAAGAGATTAGGTACGGAGAGATTTCAGTTCATGGTAAGAATATATGAATCGTGCCAGTGCGACGGTAATCCCAGTTACCTTGTATTGTACTCATAGTATGTAACATAAACTTTCTGTAGGCGGTTCTCCCTAGAGTTATGAAACTCCTCCACTTGGAGTTACATTTCATTCTATGGTCTTGGAGTTACATTTCATTCTATGGTCCTGCTTCTCCGTTGCCATAGAGTGGTCGTTTCCACAATTAAGGTCATAAGGCTGGAACCAAGCATTAAGTTCAATGGATCACCGTTACCTCATATTGTCTTTGGTTCTCATAGATATCTCCACCTGTCACGTCAGAAGTCACAGAGTTCCTACACAATATGTGTTACCTGTGTAGGTCTTGAGATCATGTTGTATGGGCCCTTAAATTGGACAACACGCATAGGGTTCACCACAGTATAACAACGTACTAAATAGGTCATACTATTACGAATCCAAATGATGACATATAGCATAGGCACACATCAATCTTACCACTCACCTACATCTCCCACACCTAGGGGTATTACTCATGCATCATAAGAGGGGAATCAATCACAATAGAGAAAAAAACCATGAAAACCTTGTCGATAATATTGAGGGGATCCACAATGAGATGAAATGGTACTCAAATAGTCTTGATCTCAGATGATATGGAGTAGAGATTACAAGTTCCAATCCGTCTTACACTAGTGAAAAGAGTTGATGATGACGATGGAGATGAAAGGACCACAAACTACGATGATCTTCTCCTCTCCTGTTCAGGATGGTGTGGCGGCGGCTAGGGTTCTCTTCTTCCCTTGGACCCTTCACGAAAGTTGCTTGTATAGATGAGGAGGGGCCGTGGGCACTCCAAACGACCGCTCAAATGAGCACGTGCGGTCGTATGGAAAGCCATCTTTCACTCCGGTGCGCCTGTTGACAGTGCTCTCTTCAGGAAAGTTGCTCCAATTGACTTGATTTGCACCAATCCCCTTTGGTTTCCTTCCAAATGTGATATTTCCAGCCATCCAAAGGAAAAGGTAGATTTCCTCTCTTTTGTTGGATTAGCATTAGAAATATCCGAAGAATAACAAAAATACAATGAAACCAAACGAAAATCACTATGATAAACAATGCAAATTCTCGAGGCATCAGAGGTGTGGGGTTGTTTTTGTTGGCATTTCATCGTCTTAGTTTGGTGTTTTCTGGCTTTGGTTTGCTTCGACGCGGCGAAGTGGAGATATTGTGTCTAGGAGCCATGCATCAAGGGCACCGACTACAACATGAACATGGTGGCTGCGCACTTCAGCTATAGTGCCTCGCTCACCTGCTGGATGTTGAAAATTGCACCAAACCAACAGTAGAAGAAAAGGGACACATGCAATTGCTCTCATCATACTAGGCTTTAAATACCGCAATAGCCACTTGCAGCTTGACACGAGATTTGATAGTTGTTGAAGAATCATCAATTGGAGCATCGCGATATAGGTTTGTAATCCATCACCACCGGTCCAAAGATTTGGAGAAACCGGATTCTGCGCAGAGCAATGCGGAAGAAGATGTCGAGGTTGTTGCAACAATAGCCATCCAATTGCACTCCCTGATAGACACACCAAATGCCAAGATCCAAAGAGAGCCAACCGATTTGGTGACACAAAATTTACAAGCCATTTGTAGGTGCCGAATCAGACATCGTCGAGCTAGGGAGAGTTGGAGAGACCTTATTCCAACACGTCATCGATGCCGCCAATAAAACAAAACCGAAGGGGAAAAACAAAATCGACGAGTCCCCACTCCTCTTGCCGCTGACGAGGCCATCGAATGGGGAAGAAGAGGGGGACAGAGGTGGCAGTGTGGAGGAGAATTTTGGCAACGGCTAAGGTTTTGTCTTCTGTTTTGTAGTCGTAATTGTATGTGACACCTATTTCTACGCCACAATAATTTGAACTATATTACTTTCAGTGCATACAATTGAACAATACTCATTCATAATTTTAAGTGCCACAACTCAAATTCAAAGTCAAACTTTTTTAATACGAAAACCATCAAGCAGCTTGTGCCATCCGATCTCGGGGGTGGCCTGGCAGCAGGATGTCGAGCTTGAGATTGAAGCGATAGAGACAGAGGCGGTGGGAAGCTCGAGGCTGAGGTGCACGGGGAGAGGAGGGGGTATAGGGTGGCGAGGGACGATGATGCAGCGCGAGATGACGACGGAGAATGCATGACGATGGCAGGAACCTGAGCTAGGGTGGTGTGCGAGACGGTTGGCACCGGCCTACTGGGATGAAAGAGTGGATCTTTAGTTTCACAAATGATCTTACAAACAAGAGATCGAATGCACGTCTGGCAAACACTTGCCAAGCTGCAAATTTGGCTCGCCGTCCGTAAACTTTGTTGGGAGCCTACCTATGTTAATCCTTAATTACTTTAAGGGAGGCGCAATGCTACACGCACTAGGTGTGTTTTACGGATTCAACGGGTTGTGATTATGTGGCAGTTTTTGATTCGGGATTATAAGGGAGGTGGGGCCCACCCCCATGAAAATCAGGGGGAGAGGGAGTACACGCATGCAGCTTCGTATACACCGGCACAGAGTTGCATGCTCCACACACCCCCACCTCTCTTACCTTTTTGCTTTCAAAATTGAATTTGTTATATTTCTTGAACTGAAAGTCCAACTGATCGTTCGTTTGCATATTCATGTTCCTTACTATGAGTGTTTTCAAATAAGATCACTCTTGCATACGTTTTGAAAAGTTTTAATTTCTTTCATTCGAAACTTCATACTCGTAATATTAAGTTTTTGCCAAGTTTCATCATATTTACCAAGTTCCGTATGAATCAGCTCAATTGGTAAGATTGGGTTTTTGTTGTTTAGGATTTAAGTTTTAATATTTGGAACTTGATGAATTTATCCTTCATTCTTGTTAAGTTTCAATAGTTGAAACTTGGCGTAATTTTGAAATTTACCAGAACATATTAAAGGGTGATCTTGTTTCAAAGACCTCATCGCAAGAAACATGAATATGCAAAAGATATAATAGGTCCAATTTTGAAAGTAAAACAATATAAAGTTGAGTGGTTGTAGCTTGCAGTCTCATCAAAAACTGCATACATGGACCCACTAAAAATAGTAATTAAATGGACCCTGATAAGTGACACACGTGTGACATGGACATATGACAACTCTGAACGTTTTCTATGGCAAGTAAGTTCGGTGATGCGAGTATGACAACTTTAGTTGTCAAGCATGTCAATTTTCTTTTTGAATGGCAAGTTTCAGTTTTTCTGGTTTGTTTTTTTCGTTTTAGATGACGACTTTAATTGCAAAAAGCGTCAGGATGGGAGTGCTTTGTGGCACACCTTCATGCCACAATTGTGTCACTTATCATTTGAGTAATTAATTCCTAGATGCACGCAGGTCCCAACCAAATCTACGAATTGTGAGACAAACGTGCTACGCCCTGCTACAAATCCTCTCCCTCGTACAAACCCGACCCGAGGGAGTTGTACCTGATTCGTGTATTTAGCCTACGAACTCGCCCTGGAATGCAAGAGTCCATGGTACATTCCCATCAACCTCCGTGGTCGGCACTCTTTCAGGTGAAAATCAAATACCCGCTCAAAAAAAAAGTTGAAAAAATCAAAATACTGCTACACGGAGGCTCGCTGCATGCAGCGGCTCTACCTTGCTTCTTCCCGGCAAAACAACCAGGCATGACAGATCCCCCATGCCCTGCTCGAATCAAATGTTCATTATACTCAGTTTCCTCGTCCAGGCTGCACTGAAAGGCTAACCTGCGGCTCATGTTTGCATCTAAACTATGATAGTACCATGGAGCTAAACCTCAGGCCATGTTTTAATGGCGGATGTTTTATTTACCATGCAGTAACCACCAATTGTTTCTTCTTTTCTGGAAACAGATATGAAGAAATTTCTCCTCTTCTTTTGTCGCCACAAACAACTTCCCTTCTCATTAATTTCTGCTCTTATAATATCCCTATGTACAGTACAGAAACAGAGTCTAGCTAGTAGCTACCACAGTACTCAACATGTCTCTAGACGCGCCTGACCCTCACCGGGAGCCCGCCGCTGATGGACGCCGTCAGACCCGGCGCGAACCTGGGCACGGCGCCCTTTTGCCCAACCACCTCCACGTCGAACTGCTTCACCACGGCCACGCTCACCGCCTTCATCTCCATCACGGCGAGCTCCTTGCCGAGGCACACGCGGAGCCCAGCCTGGAACACCGGGTACCTGTACAGGCTCTCCGGCACGAACGTCCCGCCGGGGCCCGTCAGCCACCGCTCCGGCCGGAACTTCTCGCAGTCGTCGCCCCAAATGCGGGGCATGCGCCCCATGGCGTAGGGGTGGTACATCACGCGAGCCCCGGCGGTCACGTACGTGCCGTCCGGGAGCACGTCGTCGGCGGCGCAGAACTTGGAGTCGAACTGCACCGGCGGGAACAGCCGCATGTTCTCGTGCAGCACCGCGTGGGTGTAGTGGAGGGACTTGAGCTGCTCGTACGTGGTCTTCGACGCTGTCCTTGTCTTCTCGCCGGCGGCGGCCTCCGCGCGCACGGCGGCCGCCACCGCGGGGTTCTTGGAGAGGAGCATGAAGATGGTGGTGAGCGCGGAGGACACCGTGTCGCGTCCGGCGAGGAGGAAGCTGACCACGATGTCGCGGAGGTACTTGTCGTCGACGGCGGTGCCGTGCGCCTCCGAGGCCATGAACCGGGACAGGAGGTCGTGGCTCCCGGCGACGCCCAGCTTCCGGCGCTGCCTTATCATGGCCGCCGCGAGCTCGTCGACGAGGCGGATGGACTTCCTGAGCTCCCTCTCGGAGCCGACGTTCAGCAGCCGCTTTACCCTCCACACCAGGGGCGACGCCGCCGCGCCGCGCATGGCGGATAGCCGCGAGGCGGTGTCGAACGCGGCGGCGAGCTTGGACATGGGCATGTCGAGCTCGAGGCAGCCCGGGTCTAGTCCGAAGGAGATCTTGCAGATGGTGTCGAAAGCGAAGCGCCGGAACACGTCCTGGAGGTCGACCACCCTGCCATTGTCGGCGGCGTCGGCGAGCAGTGGCAGGAGGCGCGCCTCCACTTCCTCGGCGACGATGCCGTACGCGTAGGAGCGCACCGCGACGCTGCCGAGCTCGAGGCTGGCCATCTTGCGCTGGTGGCGCCAGGCGTCGCCGTCGACGTTGAAGATGCCGCCGCCGAGGAGGTCGCCGAGGACAGCGGCGAAGGGCTTCCCCTTGGGGAAGTTGTCGAAGCGGGTGTGGAGCATGTGCTCGACGTTGGCCGGGTTGGCGGTGATGGTGCAGCCGAGGACGTGGACGGCCACGGTGCCGGTCGGGGAGCAGCGGAGCAGGTGTGCGTACCAGTCGCCGAGGTTGGTGAAGTCCCGCGCCCACGACCCCGTGAGGTACGAGCGGCAGACGTGGCAGCTGCACCACGGCCACCGGCGGGCGAGGAAGAGCGCCGCGCCGAGCGCCACCACGCACACGGAGAAGACAAGGAATGCCAGGCCGGCGCACCGCGCGCACCATGACAGCTCCTCCATGCCCGTGCCCGTGGCGGCGTCCATGGCTGCCCCGGCTCCTTGAATTGGAGAAGGGAAGAGCAAAAAAAATGTGATCTTATTTTGGGTGTGGGGAGTCGAGGAGGCGTGTGCGTATATAATGTGGGTGGACGGGGAGGAAGCACATGCCACACGTGCGCCAAATCTTAAACAACTTGGTTCCCTGCCATTCCCATTAGTGTGTGCACAGCTCATACCATCCCTACGCAGCTCCCCAAAACTTGTCCAAGCTACGTACTCCCTCCATTCCATTTTATAGTGCGTTCTAGATTTCCGTGCCTCAACTTTGACCGTAAATTTGACCAACAAATCACCGCCGAACCCCTCTAAAAAAACAAAAAAAGAACAGCACCGAACCCCATGATACAAGGGCTGCTACCGCTAGCAGTCGCCTGAATCTTACAAAAAAATAACACAGTTGATTCCGTTAGATTTTAATCATACTCACATTTTTTTTGACAATTTTTTAATCATACTCGCATCATCGTTTTGTTTTGTCTGGGGTACTTGCCAGAGAAAAAAGCTCGAAAAAACATCACCACCGAAGTCCTCCAAAGTCGCTCCCCCCCGGGGGGGGGGGGGGGGGGGGGGCCCCCCCTTCCCGCGCAGTCGTTGGTGGCGTTTTGCATTTTCTCTGGCCGCCAGCCATGGCGGGCGGCGCGGGGTGTTGGGAGCGGCCCGACGTGGTCCTTGCAAGGGGGTGTGGTAGCGGGGTGAGCTGGCGGTGGCTTTGGCGGCGGTTCAGCCCTGATCTAGACCCCTACTACTGCCGACAACGCAGCAGATCTGGTTTCCTTGCCCAGATCCGGTCGGTGGTGGCTGGGGGGTGACAGGAATGGTTGTTCGGCCGGCAGGTTGGTTTGGGTGGCGCGGCTGCGGTGGCGGTGGTGTGATCCAGGTTGTCGGTGTCCGGGGTCCGTGTGATGGGCGACATAGTTCGGGTCAGAGGTCGTGGACGACATCCGCCGACTCGCGGGTTCGGGGACTGGCTTGTCCGCGCTGGTGCAAGCCTCTGCGTTGTGCTATCCTTGAGTGTCTCGGTGGTGGCGTCGGTCCAGGTCGGGCTCCCGTGGCGCGGCAATGTCGTCGGTCGGATTGGCGCTGATGGCCACGGGCGTGGTGTCGTGCGAGCTTGCCTAGGCAACGGCTAGAGGGCTTGGGTCGGGCTTGCTCAAAGGCGACAGTCGGTGGCCACTCAATTGTGTTCCTCTCCTCTGGCCCATCGGGGCTGGTTGGGTATGCAGGTGTGGACGCCTCCTACCGTGGAGGCGTTGGCCCCGACCCGATGGTTGATGCCTGGCTAGGAGTGGAAGGAGGTGCTTTCCGCTTTTCCCACCGTGGGTGGTGCATTGTGATGCGGATGGTTGGCGGTGTCTCGGGACATGGGTGCTGGGACGGCGTCCCAGGATGGCAGTCCTCATGATTGGCTCTCCGACGAGCATTATGGCGGCAGTGGTGGCTATGCCTCTTCATCATGTGGGCGGGGAGGGATGTAGTGGGGGTGGCTCGAGCTTGCTCTCTGTCCTTGGGAGGGCGTTGCCCAAATCTAGATCTGGAGGCATGTACTTGTCGCGGTTGTCCTAGGTGCCACCGATGAGCTGCTGAGTGAAAGTTCTGTGCTTTGGCACTGATGGTGATGTCACCCACGATGTCGCTATCTTCTTCAGGATGACGTTGTGGTTCTCCTCTCCGTGCCAAGGATTTTGGGTGAAGATCCATGTCCGTCTCGAACTGTGCGACAACGACGCTTAGCTTTGTTTCCCCTCCTGAGGGCGTTGTCGTGGAGCTTAGGTGTGTTAGGGTGTGTCATGGCGTGCAGATAGTATTTCCCTCAGTCAAGAACCAAGGTTTATTGAACCAGTAGGAGACACCACACAAACAAATGTAAGCAGTACCTGCACACACACAAAACAAATACTTGCACCCAACGCGGGCAAAGGGGTTGTCAATTCCCTTGTACTCGTTAATTGCAAGGATTAAATATCATAGTGGTAGATAGATAAATAAAAAAGGAAAATAAAAGTAAATAAATTGCAGCAAGTATTTTAAGGGTTTTAGTAAATATAAAGAGAATGGACCCGGGGCCATAGCGTTCACTAGAGGCATCTCACTCATGAGCATAGTACGATGGGTAAAAAAATATTGTTGAGCGATTGATAGAATAGCACGTAGTTATGATGATTCTTCATGGCGTGATCAATACATAGGTATTACGTCTGAGACAAGTAGAACGTTAATCTTACTAAATCTACTACTATTACTCCACCCCTCGACCGCTATCCAACATGCATCTTGAAGTATTAAGTTCATAACAAATAGAGTAATGCTTGATGCATTATGGCATAATGTAGACAAAGCAAGAGCAAAAAATATGTTGGAGCTCCATCGTTTTACCCTTACCAGGAACAATAGAAAATACATGCCTTGCAACTCCTCCTATCACAGAGTAAGGACACCACAAGATTGAACCTACAACCAAGCACATCTCCCACTCAAGATAAATCAATCTAATTGGCCAAAAGAGATAGATAGATCAGAGAGAAATACAAGTCTATAAAATCAAACATACTAAATCTCAGAAAAGACTCAATTACTTTGAATTAATAATCTGATCGTAAACCTACAATTCATCGGATCCTAGCAAACACACAACAAAGATTACATCGAATAGATATCCGAAGAGATCATTGCGTTGGTGATCGAAAAGGAAGAGAGAGAGACATTTAGCTACTGCTATGGACCCGTAGGTCCCGTGGGAAATACTCACACATCATCATGGAGGCAACAATGTTGATGAAGATGGCCTCCATGATTGATTCCCCCTCCGGCGGAGTATCGGTGGAGGTTTCCAGATGGGAACGTGGAAGAACAAAGACTTGCGGCGGCGATAAAATTGTTTCGGGTCGCACTATGGTGGTCTCTGTGTTGGGGAACGCAGTATTTCAAAAAAATTACCTACGATCACGCAAGATCTATCTAGGAGATGCATAGCAACGAGCGGGGAGAGTGTGTCCACGTACCCTCGTAGACCGAAAGCGGAAGCGTTTAGTAACGCGGTTGATGTAGTCGAACGTCTTCGCGATCCAACCGATCCAAGCACCGAACGTACGGCACCTCCGCGTTTAGCACACGTTCAGCTCGATGACGTCCCTCGAGCTCTTGATCCAGTTGAGGACGAGTTCCGTCAGCACGACGGCGTGGCGACGGTGATGATGAAGTTACCGGCGCAGGGCTTCGCCTAAGCACTACGACGATATGACCAAGGTGTGTAACTGTGGAGGGGGCCACCGCACACGGCTAAGAGAAGACTTGATGTGCCTTTGGGGTGCCCCCCTCCCACGTATATAAATGGGGGAGGAGAGGTGGCCGGCCCAAGGGGGGCGCGCCAAGGGGGGAGTCCTACTTGGACTCCCGGTCCAAGTAGGATTCGGCCCCCTCCTTTCCTTTCCGGAGATGGGGGGAAGGGGAAAGAGGTGGAGGAGAAGAAGGAAAAGCCCCCCCCCCGGGGGGGGGGGGGGGGGGGGGGGGGGGGGGGGGGGGGGGGGGGGGGGGGGGGGGGGGGGGGGGGGGGGGGGGGGGGGGGGGGGGGGGGGGGGGGGGGGGGGGGGGGGGGGGGGGGGGGGGGGGGGGGGGGGGGGGGGGGGGGGGGGGGGGGGGGGGGGGGGGGGGGGGGGGGGGGGGGGGGGGGGGGGGGGGGGGGGGGGGGGGGGGGGGGGGGGGGGGGGGGGGGGGGGGGGGGGGGGGGGGGGGGGGGGGGGGGGGGGGGGGGGGGGGGGGGGGGGGGGGGGGGGGGGGGGGGGGGGGGGGGGGGGGGGGGGGGGGGGGGGGGGGGGGGGGGGGGGGGGGGGGGGGGGGGGGGGGGGGGGGGGGGGGGGGGGGGGGGGGGGGGGGGGGGGGGGGGGGGGGGGGGGGGGGGGGGGGGGGGGGGGGGGGGGGGGGGGGGGGGGGGGGGGGGGGGGGGGGGGGGGGGGGGGGGGGGGGGGGGGGGGGGGGGGGGGGGGGGGGGGGGGGGGGGGGGGGGGGGGGGGGGGGGGGGGGGGGGGGGGGGGGGGGGGGGGGGGGGGGGGGGGGGGGGGGGGGGGGGGGGGGGGGGGGGGGGGGGGGGGGGGGGGGGGGGGGGGGGGGGGGGGGGGGGGGGGGGGGGGGGGGGGGGGGGGGGGGGGGGGGGGGGGGGGGGGGGGGGGGGGGGGGGGGGGGGGGGGGGGGGGGGGGGGGGGGGGGGGGGGGGGGGGGGGGGGGGGGGGGGGGGGGGGGGGGGGGGGGGGGGGGGGGGGGGGGGGGGGGGGGGGGGGGGGGGGGGGGGGGGGGGGGGGGGGGGGGGGGGGGGGGGGGGGGGGGGGGGGGGGGGGGAAGCATAAAGCACCATGTTCAAGTAGAGGGTACAGCGGGTTGCGGGAGAGTGGTATCGATGGGGGAAGGTGATGAAGATGTTGGTGAAGATGACGGAGGTGTTGGTGTAGATCGCAGTGATGATGATGGCCTCGGCGGCGTTCCGGCGCCACCGGAAGCGAGGGGGAGAGAGCCCCCCTCCTTCTCCTTCTTCCTTGGCCTTCTCCCTAGGTGGGAGAAGGGTTTCCCCTCTGGTCCTTGGTCTCCATGGCATGGGAGGGGCGAGTGCCCCTCCGAGATTGGATCTGTCTCTCTGTCTCTCTCTGTTTCTGCGTTCTGGATTCTGCCCTTTCACCGTTTCTTTTATAACCGGAGATCTGTAACTCCGATTGGATTGAAATTTGAACACGATTTTTATCTGGATATTAGCTTTCTTGCGGCGAAAGAAGGGCTCCAACCGCCTTACGGGGTGTCCACGAGGGTCAGGGGCGCGCCCCCCTGCCTCGTGGCACCCTCGGGCATCGTCTCGCGTTGATTCCACTTCCCAAAAATCAGATATATTCCAAAAAAAAATCTCCGTCAGTTTTTATCCCGTTTGGACTCCGTTTGATATGGATTTTCTGTGAAACAGAAAACATGCAACAAACAGGAACTGGCACTGGGCACTGGATCAATATGTTAGTCCCAAAAATAGTATAAAAAGTTGCCAAAAGTATATGAAAGTTGCATAATATTGGCATGGAACAATCAAAAATTATAGATACGATGGAGACATATCAGG
>JAAAWM010008726.1:0-16317 GCA_036873465.1 Thinopyrum obtusiflorum
GTCGCGATGCTCAGGAGTCCCCCTTGACGTGCAAACAATCTCCATACCTTTGCCCTCACCGAGGCTCGGCTCGGGAGGGGCGTGCGACGACCAGGTCCGGGAGACCTGGTTGGGTGGCGTGCGCTTGGGCGTGACCCGAGCGCAGCCCCCAGGTCCGGGAGACCTGGTTGGGTGGCGGACGCTTGGGCATGACCCGAGCGCAGCCCCCGTGCCCAGCCCCCTCGCGCGGCTCTCCCGAGGGGAGGCATTGCGGTGAGGCCGGACGCTGAGCTCTGGGGCTCCCTGAGGTTGGTACGACCGTGAAGCCGCCCTCAATTGTTTATCACCAGCGCGGAGCATAGTGCTTCCGCTTGTGCACGGGCATAGCCGCTCCTCGGCAGTGTCGATGGCCAGCGCGGAGCATGGTGCTTCCACTTGTGCGTGGGAGGGGGCTCCCTCTGCGGAGAGCCCCCGGGGCGTGTACAGCCCTGCCCTGACATGTGGCTTGCATGGCAGGGCTAGACGAGGTGTATCTAGGCACTCGTGAGCCAGCGCGGGACTCATGAGGCCCTACCTCAAGGCGGGTTGCGCCTGGTCTTGGGTCTTTGATAGCTGGGTGTTCCTGCTAGACGGTTAAGTATAAGTGCTCTACGTCCTCAGGTCCCAGTCCTTGAGCGAGCTCAGCCGCCACTGGTATCCAAGGAGTGAGGGGCTACGTGACCAGTTAGGCTCCTGAGTCGCGATGCTCAGGAGTCCCCCTTGACGTGCAAACAATCTCCATACCTTTGCCCTCACCGAGGCTGGGGGGGGGGGGGGGGGGGGGGGGGGGGGGGGGGGGGGGGGGGGGGGGGGGGGGGGGGGGGGGGGGGGGGGGGGGGGGGGGGGGGGGGGGGGGGGGGGGGGGGGGGGGGGGGGGGGGGGGGGGGGGGGGGGGGGGGGGGGGGGGGGGGGGGGGGGGGGGGGGGGGGGGGGGGGGGGGGGGGGGGGGGGGGGGGGGGGGGGGGGGGGGGGGGGGGGGGGGGGGGGGGGGGGGGGGGGGGGGGGGGGGGGGGGGGGGGGGGGGGGGGGGGGGGGGGGGGGGGGGGGGGGGGGGGGGGGGGGGGGGGGGGGGGGGGGGGGGGGGGGGGGGGGGGGGGGGGGGGGGGGGGGGGGGGGGGGGGGGGGGGGGGGGGGGGGGGGGGGGGGGGGGGGGGGGGGGGGGGGGGGGGGGGGGGGGGGGGGGGGGGGGGGGGGGGGGGGGGGGGGGGGGGGGGGGGGGGGGGGGGGGGGGGGGGGGGGGGGGGGGGGGGGGGGGGGGGGGGGGGGGGGGGGGGGGGGGGGGGGGGGGGGGGGGGGGGGGGGGGGGGGGGGGGGGGGGGGGGGGGGGGGGGGGGGGGGGGGGGGGGGGGGGGGGGGGGGGGGGGGGGGGGGGGGGGGGGGGGGGGGGGGGGGGGGGGGGGGGGGGGGGGGGGGGGGGGGGGGGGGGGGGGGGGGGGGGGGGGGGGGGGGGGGGGGGGGGGGGGGGGGGGGGGGGGGGGGGGGGGGGGGGGGGGGGGGGGGGGGGGGGGGGGGGGGGGGGGGGGGGGGGGGGGGGGGGGGGGGGGGGGGGGGGGGGGGGGGGGGGGGGGGGGGGGGGGGGGGGGGGGGGGGGGGGGGGGGGGGGGGGGGGGGGGGGGGGGGGGGGGGGGGGGGGGGGGGGGGGGGGGGGGGGGGGGGGGGGGGGGGGGGGGGGGGGGGGGGGGGGGGGGGGGGGGGGGGGGGGGGGGGGGGGGGGGGGGGGGGGGGGGGGGGGGGGGGGGGGGGGGGGGGGGGGGGGGGGGGGGGGGGGGGGGGGGGGGGGGGGGGGGGGGGGGGGGGGGGGGGGGGGGGGGGGGGGGGGGGGGGGGGGGGGGGGGGGGGGGGGGGGGGGGGGGGGGGGGGGGGGGGGGGGGGGGGGGGGGGGGGGGGGGGGGGGGGGGGGGGGGGGGGGGGGGGGGGGGGGGGGGGGGGGGGGGGGGGGGGGGGGGGGGGGGACGAGGGACGTCGAGCTGTTGCGGTGGACGACCAGGTCCGGGAGACCTGGTTGGGTGGCGTGCGCTTGGGTGTGACCCGAGCGTAGCCCCCGTGCCCAGCCGCCTCGCGCGGCTCTCCTGAGGGGAGGCATTGCGGTGAGGCCGGACATTGAGCTCTGGGCGCCCTGAGGTTGGTACGACCGTGAAGCCGCCCTCAGTTGTTTATCACCAGCGCGAAGCATAGTGCTTCTGCTTGTGCACGGGCATAGCCGCTCCTCGGCAATGTCGATGGCCAGCGCGGAGCATGGTGCTTCCACTTGTGCGTGGGAGGGGGGCTCCCTCTGAGGAGAGCCCCCGGGACATGTACAACCCCGCCCTGACACATGGCTTGCACGGCAGGGCTAGACGAGGTGTATATGGGCACTCGTGAGCCAGCGCGGGACTCACGAGGCCCTACCTCAAGGCGGGTTGCACCTGGTCTTGGGTCTTTGATGGCTGTATGTTCCTGCTAGACGGTTAGGTACAAGTGCTCTACGTCCTCAGGTCCCGGCCCTCGAGCGAGCTTAGCCGCCGCTGGTATGCCAGGTCACGATGCCGTGGTCAAGGCCAGGGGGTGAGGGCTCGAGAGCCAGTAAGAGCTCCTGAGTCATGATGCTTAGGAGCCCCCCTTTTAACGCGCAAGCGAATTGCATGAGAGAGGGGTGGACCGGTGGCAGGTGGCAATCGAGCTGATGATAATCACAGGTAGATTACGCATGAAAGGCAGATTAGCTTCGGTAAATGCAGAAAGATACATGCCACTGGGTCAGGCCCGAGCGGCTTGGGGATGATGCAGCCCGAGGGGCGCCCCCAGCAAGGTAAGCTAAAGACATACGCAAAAGTGATACATGGCACAGGGACGAACCCACGCGGCCTGGGAATGATGCAGCCCGAGGGGCGCTCCCAGCTGAATGAACTTGGAAAATGTCACCTGGTTCTGTTGATGAAGGGTTGTCGGGGCAGCTGAAGGTACGCGGTGAAGGGATTGCTCCTCACGAGCCACCGGGGCCCTGAGCCTCGGGAGGCTCTGGGGGCCCAGGTGGTTCCCTGAGGACCGTCTCCATCTCTGCCAGGACGGCGTGGCGCCTGGCCTCCTGAGCCGCCAGGACACGCTGCAGGTTGCGCTGATAGGCTAACGACATGCTCGGCAGGCTGAAAGGCATGCGAACGTAGCTGTGTGGCAGACCCTCGCAACGGCCCACGCGCGAAGGCCAGAAAAGCTCCTTAGAAGCGGCCCTGTTGAGCCCTGGGACATCGATGCAGACACGCAGCCTGGCATCCTCGCCTGGATGGGGAGCTATGCCTCATGAGCGGCGGTCGCCGTGCATGGCCCTTGCGTCCTGCAGTTCCTGAGTGGCCTTGGTGATGAACTCCTGAGCGGTGGGCGCTCCTTGCCCTGTGTCCTCCTGAGGGAAACGTGCCTTGAAGCACGCCTCCAAGTGGTGCCCGAGCACCTCCCTCGTGATGTTGGCAAGGTCTGAGGCCCTCCAGAAGAGAGCCCCCAAGCCCTGCCCGAGGAGGGCGCTGGGCGCGCCTTCCTATGCGACAGAGGGAGGCGCCCCTGGAGCGGGCGCTGATCCTGACGAGGTTCCAGCCGCGACGCCACCCTCCTGAGGTCTGGCACGACGCAGCTGCTTCTTCTTCTTGGGGATGGCCTCCAGAGGGCCATCGCCCTGGCTGTTGGGGTCGTCGATTGCTGCAGCTTGAAAGGCACGCTCGAGGGAGCACACCGCGTCTCTTTCTTCGCATGGGACCGTGATGATTCCGCCGCTTCCCGGCATCTTGAGGACGTTGTAGCCATGGTGTGTTACCGCCATGAACTTGGCCAGGGCTGGATACCCTAGGATGGCGTTGTATGGCAGATGGATGTGCGCGACGTCGAAGTCGATGAGCTCGGTGCGGTAGTTCTTGCGTTCCCCGAAGGTGACAGGGAGGCGGACCTGCCCTATCGGTGTGGTGGAACCGTCGGTCACTCCTAAGAAAGGCTTGGTAGGCTGAAGCTGGTCATATGGCACTTTGAGGTTGTCGAACGTGTTGACGGACAGGACGTTGAGCCCTGCGCTGCCGTCAATGAGGGTCTTGGTAACTTGCATGTTGCTGATGACTGAGCGGGCGCTTGGCCTCCAGCTTGGGTAGGACTGCATTCACTTCACGAGCAAACTGTTTGAAGATACGCTGCAAGGCTGGGGCCTGGGCTCCGCCCAAGATGCAGGCGATAGCGCACGGCTCCTGGAAGCCCCTAGCCCCCTCGTCCTGATGGTGGTCATCATTCCTTCTTGGTGGTGGCGGCAGCGGGGGAAGACCGACGTTGCCCTGAGGACGATCCTCACGAGACTGGTCCCTCCAGGCACCCTCGCGAGGATGATCCTGCCAGCGGTCCTCGCGAGACCGGTCGCGCCACTCCTGGTGCGGGCCACGATCGTCCCAGCGCCCGCCTCCACGTCCTCCCCGGCCGTAGCCCCGGTCGCTGCGCTCGGGGCGTCGACCGAAGCGTCCTTCGCGAATGGCTCTGAGCTCTTGACAGTCGTTGGTGTTGTGGGTATTCAGGTTGTGGAAGGCGCAGAACGGTCGGCTGCTCTTGGATGACTCGGGCTGGTCACTCGGGCTTGGTGTCCGGCTCCGCTGCGAGCACGGCTGCTCCCTTGCGCTTCACGTCCTTGGCCTTGGCTTTCTTCTCCTCCGGGTCCGCAGCCGGCAGCTCGAGGAGGGAGAGGCGCCCTTCCTCAGCTCTTGCGCACTTGGTCGCCAGGTTGAACAGCTCCTGAGATGTGCACAGCTCCTCATGGATAGCGAGCTCTTCCTTCATCTTGACGTCGCGGACGCCATCAGAGAATGTGGAGATGATGGCTTCGTCTGTCACCTTGGGGATCTTGAGATGAATGTTGTTGAAGTGCCGGATGAACTTCTTTAGGGTCTCCCCTGGTTGTTGCTTGACGCGGCGCGGGTCACCCGCGGCCGGCCGGCGGTCGCGAGTGCCCTGGAAGTTGGCCACGAAACGGTCGCGCATCTCGTCCCAGGAGGAGATCGAGCCTGGAGGCAGGTTCAGGAGCCACGAACGGGCGCCGTCTTTGAGTGCCATAGGGAACCAGTTCACCATGAATTTCTCGTCGCCGTTTGCCGCCTCGATGCTCAGCTCGTAGAGCTGCAAGAACTCCGCGGGGTCGGGGGTGCCGTCGTAGCGAGGAGGCAGATCTGGCTTGAACTTGCCCGGCCAGGCGACGCTACGTAGCTCGGGGGTGAAGGCGCGGCAGCCGGCCGTGGTCGCCAGGGCCCGTCTTGGAGGTGGAGCTTGGCCTTGACGCCCACGTGCCGCCACAGCAAGCGGCGCGGGATCCTGCCGCGGCGGACGATCCTGGCGCGGCGGTGCGAGGAGCGGCGGAGCGTTCTCTTGTGGCGGAGGGACTTCTTGACAGCTTCTTTCTTCGCGCGCGGGCGCGGGACGTGGCGGGTCGCGTTGTGGGGCCGCGCGCCTTGGCGCCAGGGCGCCGTCTTGGGGCAGAGGTGGTGGAGGTGCTCCGTGAGCTACGTCGCCCGTAGCCGGCGGAGGGTGAGGTGGAGAGAGAGACGGCGCAGGGGAGCTCCCTGCGGTGCGGACGAGCTCGGCGATGCGGTCGAGCCAGTCCTCGTAGAGGTCATCGACCGGGCGGTAGCACACGAGCTCGTGCGCCATGAGGAGCGCGGCCCGTGCATCCATGGGAGCGCGACGAGCGTGGGACGAGGAACCGGCCGGGGTCAGCGATGGAGTGGCGGTGCGGCCGTCCCGCCGCACCAAGGGGTGCAGCGAGGACGCTTGCTGCTTGTTCCCCGCCGGGCCGGTGGCGGCATTGGTGGCAGGAGACGGGGAACGATGAGGTGGCCCACCGACGGGAGCCGTCTAAGCGACGCGGGTGGCTAGGGCAGCCCGGCGTTCAGCACGAGCGCGGTGAGCGTCCGCCATGGAGGCGACGGAGCGACTTGACGCGAGACGATGGAAAGGAAGCTTTGGCGCACCCCTACCTGGCACGCCAAATGTCAGATCATGGGTTCCGGCAAAACCCTCAAGGTTCGAACACTGGGGTGTGCACGAAGATTTCCTCCCTACCGATCTACGCCCTAGCTCGCTAAGATCTCGCGGACGAACTCGACGAACTCACAACACAAAGACACAAGATTTATACTGGTTTGGGCCACCGTTGTGGTGTAATACCCTACTCCAGTGTGGTGGTGGTGGATTGCCTCTTGGGCTGATGATGAACAGTACAAGGGGAAGAACAGCCTCCTGAGGTTGAGGTGTTCTTGTGTTTGGCGAACTTGCGTGCGTGAGATGCCTCGCAATGGGTTATCCAATGCCTCTACTGTGTTGGCTAGTTCTACTTATATAGGCCCTGGTCCTCTTCCCAAATATTGAGCGGGAAGGGAGCCAACAATGGCCAATTTGAAAGGGGGCAGCTAGTACAGCTTATCCTGACAAAAGCGGTCTTCGCCTGCCAAAGGCTCTGGTGATGACGCCGTCTTGGGCTCCATGGTGACCTCCGTCCTGCCATCCTGCTGGTCTTGGTCTCGTTGCACTGATATGGAAACCTTTGCTTGATGCCTCGGTACTCCGCGCCTGCGCTTGCCTCCTTAGCACCAAAGAGGAAACAAGGACGCTGCGCGCGCTGGCGCCCGCCTGGCGCCTGCCTGATCTTGATCGTCATGGCTCACGTCACGAGAGCCTCGCGAGGTTTGCCCTGCCTTGATTTCTCCGCTCCTCGCGAGGCAGCCTAGTGAGGCCGCTCCCGAGGAGGTCTTGTGTCATCCGCCTCGCGAGGCTTGGCCCCTCGCGAGGGTCTTGAATGCCTCGTTGATGAAGATGGGCCGTACAGGCCTGCAAGCACAGCCACGCCGTGGGCCGCAGGCAGGCAAGTATGGGGGGCCCCCGTTCCCAGAACGCCGACAGCGGTGGCCTCTCTCTCTCTCACCGTTGGTCAATGATCCGACCGCATCCCGTCCGCTGGCGGAAAGGGAGGATGTGCACCGTTTCTCCGTTCGACGGCGCCGAGGCAGCACGTCCCGATCTGCGGTACACGCCGTTCTCTCTGACCAAGCTCTGGCGCGGTAGGGCCTATGCCACCTGCTCGCTGCCGCAGTATGGGCAGATTCCGCCCGCCGCCACTCACCTAGTTACATCCCGACGACCTCCAGGTATCCCCTCCGGCCTTGCTCCATTGCCCGTCTTCCCACGTCGCTGCATGTGGATCTTCCATAGTTCTTTGCACAAAACGTAGCTCGTCCGGCGTACTTTCCATATTGCAATCTCGTCCTCACACCGTTTTAGACAAACACAACCATGTTGTTATCTTCCCTTAGGACAAGGAATATGCTTCTTTTTTGTCCTCGCAACTGTCATCAACAATATTTGTCTTTTTACAAATTTCAAATGGGCATATTTTAGAGTGTAGATTCACTCATTTTGCTTCGTATGTGTACTCCCTCCGTTCCTTAATATTTGTCTTTCTAGAGATTTCAACAAGTGACTACATACGGAGCAAAATGAGTGAATCTACACTCTAAAATATGTCTATATACATCCGTATGTAGTAGTCCATTTGAATCTCTAAAAAGACAAATATTAGAGTAGTCACTCGTTGAAATCTCTAGAAAGACAAATACTCCGGAGTATATTTAAGAACCGAGGGGGTAGTGCACAGCCGCATGGGAGACTCAGACCGGTCGTTGCACCGCATTAATAGTGAGTATTGAGCAGTCAAATCATAAGCCCCACCTTTCCCACTGTAAGTTGCTCGGAAGAAGCAACCATCAATACGCTCTTCTTTGAATCCGCTCATACTACTCCATCCGTCACTGTTTATAGAGCGCGCTTCAGAAAAAGAGAAAATCTCTGGGACCAAGGCGACTAGCGATCGGCCTGAAAAATAGCATTGGTAGTTATAGCACGGCGTCTATTACTAGAGGAAATAATGCGTACACACATGCATGTAGTGCTTCCACCCCGGGTAGACACATGCATACACTTACTCCACTCCGTAGTACTACATCGAGAGAAAATTGCGGTTACCACGCCCTAATTAATTGAGCATTAAACCAAACGTGTCTAAAGTCTCTCTGGTGGTGGAAATGCATCATAATGAAGCACGCCCTGTAAACTATGATGGAGGGAGGAGTAGTATGAAGGTGCAAAACCAAGTACGCGTATGGCCAGTCGGTCAACGCACCTCCTCTTGGCATATCACTGACATGTGGGACCGGAGTGTGAGCAAACTGATCTCAATTGATGGCAAAATGGCCAACCCGCCGTTCCTTGAGAGAGACGAGGAGCGAGAACACACAGACGGGCTCGCACGGAGGCCAAGATATATTTGAGCATGGTTGATCGATATCATCATTACATGTTGGGCTGCTGTTTTCCGCCCTTATCCGGAATAAATGTGTACTTTATCAAAGATTAAGAAAAATATGAGTACAGAGGCTCCACCATGCGGTTCTAGTAGTAGTACTACTCGTACTACTAAACCTTGCACTTGGCTCTTCGCCTCTTCGTGAAGTCGAACAATGATGGTACTCCGCATGTTCGGTACTACAGTGTATGCCTCTGGCAATCTGACACCGAATGAACTGTTGCATGTCCACCGCCTGGTCGAGGGTACGTTGCATTAGTCAAAAGGCGTAAGCGAGCTTCACCTTGTCCTGCAAGCTTCTCCTTGTTCTGCGAGTTGACTGGACACACCAACAAGTAGTGCTAGTCCATACTCCCTCGTTTCCGGTTAATATGGCTTAATCTTTTTTGCGGGTAAATGAGAGAGCTTTATTCATATATAAGCATTCTTAGGACGATCAGCCAAGACACTGGTCACTAGGAAGCGAGGTACCCCGCAAAAAAAAAGTAGGAAGCGAGGTGTTTCATCAAGCCAGCTCTCGGCCACATTCAAAGTGCAGCAAACACGATTCACACAAAGATGCGCCGCAAGGTTTGCTGACCTGTTTACATGTTGAATAACAAAAAAAAGAGGAAATATTACCGAGCGCTCCTATTTGTAACAGGATATGAGCCAGAATTAAGCGAGAATTGTGGCGAGTGTTCCATGCAATCAACTTCCATTATCACATGCGAGAACCCTCGAAGAGAACCAAATGTGTTGAAGATTGCTTTATCACATTTTAAAAATATAATAAGAGTGCAGACGCTCCTCCATCCGGTTCCTAGTACTAGTATAGTACCTCTATAGACTATAGTAGTAGTACTAGTAAACTTTGCGCTTGGCTGTTCGCCTCTTCAGGAAGTGCAACAATAATAGTACTAGTATAGTGTATGCTTCTGGCAATCTGACACCGAATTAACTGTTGCACGTCCACCGCCTGAGCGAAGGACAGCTTGCATTAGTCAAAAGTTTCTCCTTGTCCTACGAGCCACCGCGCGCAAGCTTCTCCCGTCCTGCAAGCTTCTCCTCGTTCGGCAAGTTGACGGGACACAGCAAAGTAATGCTAGTCCATACTGCCTCCTCTCCGGTTAATATGGCTTAATTTCAAACGAGATAAATACACTGTCTTTCACTGTATATTTGTAAAAATACGGTCGGTGGACTTCATAATACGCTCATTGCGCTCAATATATACATTTTCCGGTGTTTATACGGTTACTAGCTCACCCTGGCTGAGTATGTGTGTGCATGCACGTGTAGGTTGAGCACTTGAGCGTGACCGTGTGTGTTCCGTCGTGTGCTCGGACATGCATGCATTAGGGCGTCGCGCATGTTTTTGCGTCCATGTGTACGTGTGACTGTTGCATACACGTAGGGGGAGTACGTGTAGGGGCCACTAAAGGAGCAGTCAAATCACACAGTAAGTTAGTCGGAAGAAGCAACCATCATTTCACTGTTCAATGACACGTACGCAATATAAAATGGTTGATATGGAGAGAGAAATAAAACCACTATATATACACTAGCAGGAGCCTAAGCTACAAGCCTGCTTGCTTGGGTTGCTCTCTTCACAAGCATAGAATGACGGTGGCCACACCGCTGGTCACATATCCGGCCTGATCCCGCAGCTGGGGGAAGGGAACAATGTTCTCCGTAGACGCGGTCGACATCGACGAGGGAGAAAATCCACAGTCGGTGCGTCCCAACCGGTGGTCACTGCGGTATGGGCTGATGCCGCGTCCCAACCGCCCTTCTAGCTACAGCCCGATGTCCGTTTCGAAAATATTAGTGCATGTCAACAAAAATTATACTAGTATCGCTGTTCCGTTTTGAAAAAAAAGCATATAAGCTGTTACTTCTTACCCAAAGGATCTTTATATCCAACAGACACAAAATATCCATTCGACTGTTCGAAATTACTTTCACTGCTGATCTGATGTCGAGGTAATTGCTGCATCGCCACCAAAAGCCACCATCTCTTAAGCTAAAGTAGACCGAGCTAACCCCTATATTAGCATATTACTAAGATAAACAGAAGGCACTGTAGAATCATTTCGGACGTGAGCTTGTCAATCTAAATGTGGAGGGACACCAGCTTAGCCCCGGCCAGCAGCTTGGGCGGAACTGTGAAGAAGGTCAGCTCCTGCGCGGCGACGTCGCCAGGATCCCTGCTGCTTGTCACCTCCATTTCCACCTTGACGGCATCGGTCCTGCCTTTGGGCTCCCCCGGCGGGCCGTTCGCCCACAGCTTGGCCACGTAGTGCGGCAGTGGGGACTCCCCCACTCTAATGCAGATGACTGACACGGTGATAGGCGCGCCAATGTCGAGCATGCCACCGACCAAGAAAAATGCGCGGCCGTCCTCCTCCGCGAACAGCAAGAGCCATGGCTCCGACAGTGGCACTTGCAGCTAGAGCGCCTTGCCGTACTGGATCCTGTGCACGGGCATGGGATGCGCGGTGCTGATGTGGTGGGAGAGCACCGGCGGCGGGCCTTTGTAGCTGCAGACGGGCACGGGGCATTTGCAAGGCGCGAGCGGACACATGCTCTGGTGATCGGTGAGCTTGTGGTAAGTGACGTAGAGCCCACAGCCTTCGTGCGGGCACTCCACCCTCACCGAGGAGAGGACGGCGTCCACCGCCGTGTTCCGCACGTCAAAGCCACCACCGCGCTCGCACTTCTGGCACTGCCGCTGGTTCTCGGGGCGCTCGACGCGGCAGTCCGCGCAAGCCAGGTGCCCTCCCTTGCACTGCACAAATCAATTGAACAACACATCAATCAAGAAACCTGCACCTTGCTCGATCAGCCGAACGGACGAGGTGTATTCGAACCTCATACACTGGAGGCTTCAAGGGGCGGAGGCACAAGCCCCCCCCCCCCCCCCCCCCCCCCCCCCCCCCCCCCCCCCCCCCCCCCCCCCCCCCCCCCCCCCCCCCCCCCCCCCCCCCCCCCCCCCCCCCCCCGGGGCATTACAAAGCTTTACCGTCACATATTCATACTACTTCAAGGTGCATTAAATCAACACATGCAAGTATCAAAAGGAGAGTCACGACATGCATGCATGCATTGTAATTAATGCATTGGTAAACACAAATTATTGAAATATATCGAGTGCAGTGCTTTGATGTGTCGCGTCAACTCGTACAAGACCGAGAAGTTTGATTACTACAACGCCCTCTCGCCTTAACCGCACCTGCCTTTGGCTGCATGACAGGTGGGCCACCGACCTGTTGGGCCCACCTATCATGGATGCAAAGGCAGGAGCAGTAAGTCAATGAAGCTGCGTCCCTCCCTCGCCCATGAGCGTGGTGGCTGGCAGGACTAGGAGAAGCTTTCGTTCGCTACATGCTCTCCCTCCCGTACGCGGTGGACATGCAGCAGTTCAATCAGTGTCAGATGGCCAGAAGCATACTGTAGTACTCCTCCACTGCAGTAGTACTCCATCATTTTGTTCGACTTCCCGAAGAGGCGAAGAGCCAAGCGCAGCCTGGACACTCGTGTGGCAGTTTCATGTGTAGAGTAGTCTAGGATAGCGTGTACTGTGCCTGTAAGCTTAAAATCGTTGGGGTCGGCTCCATGCTATATTTTTTTGATTAAAATAATCTTCTGGCCCTACCTGTCATCTTGGTGATTCTAGTTTGCACGCTCATCTGGTGAAGACAGGAATATATATTTTAATTTGTGGTGGGGTAAATGTTAGAGGTTGCAGCAAATGGAGTATTGTACACTGCGGGTCTTTCAGCCAAGTTTAGAGGCAACCATGTGGGGCCAGTGCTATGATGTGTCGCGTTAACTCGTACAACGAGGAGAAGCTTGATTTTACTACTACACGCCTTCTCCCTCGCCCATGCGCGCAGTGGCTCGCAGACGAGGACAGGCTTTTGCTTATAGTACTAGTACAACAAGCTATCCCTCCCGCTCGCGGTGGACGGACATGCATCAGTGGATTCGACACTGTAGAAGCAGTAGTAGTAACATCATTGTTCCTCTTCTCGAAGAGGCAAAGAGCCAAGTGTAACCCAAACGTGGCAGTTGCGAACCTTGGAGCATGCATATAACCAGGCTCTTGCATCAGACAAAATTGCTATGTGATCCCACTATTGTAGTACTCCCTCCGTCCGGAAATACTTGTCATCAAAATGAATAAAACGGGATGTATCTAGATGTATATTAGTTCTAGATACATCTTTTTTATCCATTTTGATGACAAGTATTTTCGAACGGAGGGAGTACTTGCTAGTATAGCCCTGTAAACCAGAAAGGAGTATTTGCCTTTCTAGAGATTTCAACAAGTGACTAGACTACACCGAGACGGAGTACATATGGAGCAAAATGATTGAATCTACACCGTAAATAAATACGTAGTTCTCTCGTTTTCCTCTCGGCCTTGGTCGCGGTGCACAATATTGTGTATACTAGTACTATCATCTTGAAATTTACGAAGTCACCATAGGCACCTCGTCGTCGATGGGAACGTCTCCTGACACGCGATAGACGCGAGCAGCAGTCGCCTCCATAGGTGCTTGAATGCCAAGGAGGGAGAGGGTAGCGGTTCCCGAGACGTTGAACGGTCAATGATGCATCCTCAAATTACTCTACATGTAGAGGGAATTAATTGGAGAAGCAGAATAGAGCCAACACGATGTGAATGCAACAGAGTTTGGATTCTCATATAAAGGCACCCCACCACTCCAATCCATCTACTCCTAGTCTCTGCGCAACACTGCTCGCTCCAATCCAAGACCAAGTGACCAGAAGCCAGAAGCACCTATGGAGACGATGGACGCGAGCGGCAGTCTGCTGTGCCAAATCATCCAAGGCGCCGGCCTGCGGTCCCGCACCGCACAGCATTTCCAGACGGTGCTGGTGACCGCCGGCGTCGTAGCCCTCGCCGACGCCGGCTTCGCCTCTCGCATGGACGACATGATGGTCAACTCCATCCGCAAGTTCACCGCCGTCAAACCGACCATCGGCAAATCCCCACCCCTCCAATCCATCTACTCCTAGTCTCTGCGCAACACTGCTCACTCCTAGTCTCTGCGCAACACTGCTCACTCCAAGAAATCCGTGATTTCGCGTGACTGAACTTCAGCCATGTTTCTTTTAGCTTCGCCCGCGGGCTCATGAGTTAGCTGCCTACGGTGCCCGTCACCAAGTTGATCAGGAGTTCTGGCTAGAGGACATGCCAGATGATGTAAATTATCGTATGGCCAGCATCTTGGCTGGACCTGTGTGAGTTATGGAATCGAGTGTTCCCTTTCAAAAAAAAAGACCAAGTGACCATAAGCCAGAAGCACCTATGGAGGCGATGGTCGCGAGCGGCAGTCGGCTGTGCCAAATCATCCAAGGCGCCGGCCTGCGGCCCCGCACCGCGCAGCGTTTCCAGACGGTGCTGGCGACCGCCGGCGTCGTAGCCCTCGCCGACGCCGGCTTCGCCTCTCGCATGGACGACATGATGGTCAACTCCATCCGCAAGTTCGCCGCCATCAAGAAGCGTGTAGCGAAAGCTCCTACTAGTCCTGCTAGCTACCACGCTCATGCGCGAGGGAGGGACGCAGCTTCATTGACTTACTGCTCCTGCCTATGCGTCTATGACAGGGGGGCCCAACAGGTGGTTTGCCCACCTGTCATGCAGCAAAAGGCAGGTGCAGTTAAGGCACCGGAGCTCAGTCCGCGAGGGAGAGGGCGTTGTAGTAATCAAACTTCTCGGTCTTGTACGAGTTGACGCGACACATCAAAGCACTGCACTCGATATAAGTCTTTTTACACATTTCAAATGGACTACTACATATGGATGTATGTAGACATATTTTGCTTCGTATGTAGTCACTTGTTGCAATCTCTAAAAAGACTTATATTTGGAAACGGAGGGAGTACAACGCATGCATGCATGCCGTGACTTCCCTTTTGATACTTGCATGTGTTGATTTGATGCACCTTGCCAAATTTTGACTATAAATTTAACTAACCAAATTTTCATGCATGTCACAAAAAATTACGGGGCTTTTTGGATTGTGACTATGTTTGTCTTATGTTGCCACATTATTTTTCCCACACTTGCCTAACTTGAGTTGCTCAAATTGTTAGACACACTTTGGCTTGCCTAAGGGAATCTTGCCACACTTTTTGTGTCTATGACATGTGGGGTTCACTGCTAATAAAAAATTCTTGTCTTAGGAGTGGCTAATAAAAAAGACTTATATTCAGGAACGGAGGGAGTAGAAAATATAAATAATAATGCATGTTGGGGCAACCCACGTTTCCGATAATTTTAGCCGTGGGCTTGTTCACAATTTTTATGAGGGGGTGGTTGTTCATTTAATGGAGGGACTTGTACCAGACTTGAACGATACAAAGTGCGACCTGGCACACCGTAACACCACTTGGAACAAGCGGGTAGCTATCTCAAAAAACAATCAACAACTAAAAAAACGGCGACCTGGCACGTAGTACACAATTTTAAACGATTGTTTTGATGGAGTGAAAAAGGAAAACTACCCCACTACGTATATATAGGCCGGAGCCTCCGCGCTTGCGTGCTAGGGTTACTCTATTCACACACTCTCATCCTCTCCAGATCTAAACAAGATAGGGGTGGTAACACTGTCTTTCTCCCTTCAAAAAACACTATCTTTCTATCCTCACCGTTGGTTACAGATCCGGACGTATCCCCCACCGCCGGTGAAGGGGAGGAGGGGCAGCGTTTAGGCTGTCGTCGACAGTGAGGGAGGAGACCCACTGCCGGCCGCACCGTTATCTCTGGCCGAGCACCGGCGCGGGAGGTCCTTCGATCCCTTCGTCGTTGCCCTAGTGTGGGAGGATCCGGCCTCCCGCCGCCCACCTATCCACATCCCGACGACCTTCAGTTATATCTTCCTTCGAAACCGCCTTAGCTCTACTTCCCCAGCTCGCTACGTCGCTACATGTGCATCATTTTCTACCTCTCAGCCCCTCTCGATCGGATGGTCCAACGTCACCTATTTTTTTTCTTCTATTGTTAGAGGTAAAGCTACTTCATGGAGTCGAATCTTGTACTTGGTTCAAACAAGAAATAAAGTGAGGGTGGGGGAATTTAGTATGTAGTACATCGGACTTGGTACAAACAGGAAGGAAATGGGGTGAAAGTAGTACAGACTGGTCATCCAACCGGTCTCTTGGTCGAAAAGGGAAACATAGGGGTAACGCTGAACACAGTGGTATGACCAGGACTAGATTTGCTATCCACACATAGGAGTAGGCGGCTAGAGTGAACAAAAGTGGGACCAACCCAGATATGTTTCTTGGATGTTTGTTTCTCGGGGCAACAAACTATGAATCACCACTTTATGCCCCTGTTTAGGTACATGGTGCTGGACTGCTGGTGCACCCACTGTCCCATGCCCTTATACCAAATATTTAGTTGTTCTTAATCTAATGCCCCTGGTAAAAATGAAGCCATGCCACTGTTATAAGCCATGACAAGTTTAGCCAAATGTTTTTGCCTGTAATTGTTTGAGACTCTGACTGTTTCCTCTGTAGCTTTTTGTGTAAACAGGGATATCCATTTCACCTGGTTGCTATTGTGACCTTTTGGTGCACTGCACAAAACTCTTCTTAAAAGAAGTGACTTTTGTGCTGTTTAACTAGAATGTCAGAATGGAACAGTTGGTTCATTTCGGTGGAACTGCACAAAGGGAGATCTGTGTTCCAATCCTCATCATCCATATTGGCACCATAACCTTCCTTTAGGTAAGAATGATATTTAATGCATGTGTTCATCTCTATTTTGCGACTGCCATGAGAAAATAATGCTATTTTTTACTAGTACACTTGTACTCCCTCACTGACAAAACCAATTCTGAAATAGAAGGCCAATCATGTACTTGGTTTCACCAACTCGTGAGGAGAATGAGAAACAGAGCATGAAGAGGAAGAAGAAGAATAAACAGTGC